>DWPV01002156.1:0-17996 GCA_018251915.1 Urbanus proteus proteus
TAAGCATTGCTGGGTTCTGCTCTAAAGGGTGTGGTTAGGGAGATATACTTATCCGAGGCGTTCCAGCTCAGTCCTCACTTGTAGCAACGCATCTGTTGTGGTCCTCAGGTAGGACCTTGTTCTTATCTGGGGTTGATTACAGATGTACCATCAGTGGACTGCATGCTCGTTTGCTACTTCGATCATATAAAAAAGTTATTGTTTATAAGCAGTCGCATTCCTCGTTTTTATAGTAATTTATTTATTTTGCGGATTCCAGGCCTGCATAGACCAGACACCACGGCACAGCACGATCCAAGCGCAGTCCTCACCACCACCGTACATGATCACCACATCCGCATCGCAGGTGCGACAGGGCGATGTGGTGAATGTCACCATCGGGAGTCAGTTTGGAGCGCCCACGCCCATTGAAGGGTTTATTTTGCAAGCTCGGGAAGTTCGGGTTAGTAACTCAATTTGTATATTACCTTATAATTAATTGTTTATTGTTGTCTTGACACAGCAGTATTGTTGTTCATGTTGAAATTTAAAACTATTTGAAATTCAATACATCGCTTAAGACTATGTAGGTATGCATTTTACTACCTATTATGTAGGGATACAATATAATACTTAAAATGAAGATAACAATCAAAACTGAATCACCTTAATATCGTCGATTTATGTATTAATGTCGTTGACGTATGGCATAATATCTCAAAATTGTTCCTTTCCTTTAAATAGTTGGTTGGTTCCTTAGCTGTAACACTACCGGATAACAATAATAAAGGATGTGATATATTTAATAAGATTCGTCAGATTCTCGCCCAGAAAAAAAAATTTGAAAATCTTTTAGTTTTCGTCAACATCGGCCTCGTAACACCTTTCAACATTTTTTGATGCTTATAGCTTTCTACTTTCGTTCATTTGACCATCCACATACTTAAAAAATTCACCCTGTAAAAGTCTAATAGGTATCTATCTGAAAAAGTTAAAATATTCATGCAACCGTGGATCTTGAATTTTTTGCGACGCAACTAACCTAACCTCTTAAAGCCCGACTAACTACATAATTGTATTAAATCTTCCAGAGCCCCGACACAATAGTAGGCACATTCGTGAAGCTGCCCGACCCGGAACGCACCCAGCTAGTGACGTGCCGCGGTGAGAATGACACCGCCACACACACATCGCCGGAAGACAAGCCGCCACAGACCTTCCAGTGGCGAGCGCCCAGTGACTTCTTGGGGGGAATTGCTTTCAGGTACGTATTTAAAGATATTCATATCATCAATCTACTATGGTCTCTGTTTAAAATGACATGAATTGAGGGCATACAACAATACGCTGAATGTGGATTGGTAAAATATTTAATAAGATTCGTCCGATTATCGCTCAAACTTTTAGTTTTCGTCAAATCTTGCCTCGTAACACCTTTCAACATAAGGACCCTAATTTTATTTGAATTTGATCATGTCCTGGGGCGGCAATGGCCATCGACTATCAGGTGGACAGCTTGCTCGTTTGCGATTTCATTATTAAAAAAATGCTTGTACAATAATATATAAGATGTAAAAACGCATGAAACGTATATAAATTCTTAAGACACGGATTACTGAATGTCAAGGGTATTTCAACTTCAAACAGTAATATGCAGTCATTTACTGTATATCTCTAATATGTTTTACTTTTCAAATTGTGTACAAAAACTTATTTAAATAAAATAATACCGATTTATTTAATTTCCCAGAGCAACCGTAGCCCAATCATACGCTCAGTTCTGGAAGAACGTAGAGTCATCTGTGGTGGAAGTGGTGACCCCGGATACCATCATCACCACCGCGGCCACCATCGCCGCTCCGCCGAGGACCACGCAGGGGCCACCAATGATCATGCAGCCTAAGGTTAGTCACTACATAATATAGTAGAGTAAGAGAACATTGATATTTATTACAAGAACTTTATTTAACCTTATTCTCGCAAATAAAGAAATTGAAATTGAAATTGAAATTGGAATTAATAAACCAACAAAACACACGGAGTTGGTAAAACTTGTTGCTAATTGTTGTTGTTGTTGTGCTTGTTGCTGTTGGTATAACAGATTTAGTTTTTATCAAATTTGGCCCCGTAATTACTTTCGGATTTGACCATTCATGCCTTCACGCACTTTAAGATTCACGCACACTTAAAAATCGCTCTGTATATGTTAGAATTTAAAAAAGTATAAATAGAGTGTGTATACGACAAGTATAAAATACTACAAACTGAACCTATAATTTGGCTGCATATTCAATTCGATAATTAATTGATGAAGCAATGTTCATTATTCGGTTCGGTAGAAAAAACCGCATTCAGCGCCTCACTAATGGAAATAAATAATGAATTTATTTATTATTCGTTCACCTGTGCTTTGTGTTGTTTTCTTCTATAAGTGTAAGTAAGAAGTAATTTAGAATTTCTTATATATTTACAGTATGAACTATCAACACTCTTATATCCAGTGTTTGTCCACATGTATCTGATTCTGATTTTGTATGACCATAATGAACATGCCTATAAGTTCTTTGAAAAGTTTTCTGAGGAGCAAGAAGATTATTATCAGGAAGACTTAAAGAGGCTTTCTATAGTGAAAAATAAAGATCAGATAAAAGGAAATGAACTAGCTGAAATATACAGGTTTGTTAATAATTACATGTTTTCTTTTTTATTGGTATTGTATTAAATTGTTTTATAGATGTCTTGACTGGAACTATATAAGTAAGTTTATTTCATAAATCATCTATTGTAAAAGGTATAACATTCTATCTTTTTAAATTAACAACTCAATTACATTTTTTTTAATACAATAAACTATTAGATGAGGAATTTATCAAGTATTTCCTACAGCAATTACTTTAAGATTTACCACTAAGGACTGACTTTGTAATGTTTATCTTGTTTATAATAGCTCCAACAAATTCGAAGTGCAACTGTCAAGAGACGCATCATCTCAATTGAAACGGTTCCTCCATGAGCAGAAGAACTCTACTGTGGTTATCAACATTATTAACAATCACATTCAGATTGAAGTGCATGATGGTCCAGGACGCACACAATCACAGGTCAGAGCAGTCGCTGGCGGGATTCTGGGAGAATCAGCTAGAAATGGTAAAAAAAATAATACTCCAAAACTTTGTTTTATTGAATTCAAGTATGTTTTATAAAAGTAGTTAATTATGCTTGTAGTTGATTCCTGAATTGGAATCACTTCTTTAAAAAACACTTTTTACACTCATAGCCCCATAGTAGAATTTCTCCTGTATCGTGGATGCCACACACAAAGATGAATAAACAAACACCCAGACCCAAAACAAAAATCTTAATTCATCATTCAGATGAATTTTATCTGGCCAGGGATCAATCCTGGAACCCACGGGCCAGACGGGTTTGATGACAGCTCCACCACAGGGGTAGTCATTATTTTAAACATATTTTCATAATCAACTCCATATTAGCTATAACTAGCTATTCTTACCTTCTTATAGTATCTTAGGAACAAAGAGATCATGTAGGAATTAAAAAATATTTTTAATAAACCAACAACATACCATTTTAGAGAATCGTGCAAAAGTATTCTACGGTTTGCTGAAAGAGCCTGATATTCAAGTACTTCCTGTACCTGTTGAAGACGAAGATGATATTGAAGAAACACCAGACAAGCCTAAGAAAAAGAAGGCTAAAAAGGACAACATATTTATGAAGAAACCCAAGTCAGATCCTAATGCACCTCCAAATGACAGAATACCTTTACCTGAACTGTAAGTAGTAGTTATGAATAGTTAAAAAAAATTTTGTTCTTCACAACAACCATGTTTTTAAATTTGCACCACATAAATAAAATTAAACTATAGATAACTAACAAGAATTGCATTTTTTGAACATTTATAGGAAGGAGAATGATAAAATTGAAAAAGGCAAGGCTATTAGAGAAGCAGCAAAACGTGTGCAACTTGGTCCTGAAACACTCCCGTCTATATGTTTCTATACTTTGCTGAACAGTGGCAATACTGCTTTATGTGCTGACATCTGTGATGATTCTACACTCCTAGCCGTGGGTTTTAACAACTCAAATATAAAGGTAAGTTCATGTGCATTTTTTGTATCAAGGATATGTTTAGCTTTAAAAATAGTTTACTTACACATGTCACAAAAAGAAGTTCTTTGTTTGTTAAGTACATATAACAAGCAATGTTCATTCTTTATTACATCGTATTTTGTAACAAAATATTTTTTTTAGGTATGGACACTGACTACTGCAAGACTGAGGGGTATGAAATCTGCAGAAAAACTACAAGAAATTGACCGAGATGCTGGTAATTGTTTGTTTGGTTATTGTGTTCAAAATTGATAAATTGTAATAAAAATAATATTTGTGTAGACAAATGATCCATTATTTAAGAACGTGGCATAATTTGCATTAATCTGACCGCTGTCTCGAGCTCCATCTATTTATACGTCAAAAGTACGTTCTGCACATCTAAGTTCTATAAGGTACATGCAATATCTGTATGTATTAAATGTTTTAGGTGATGTTCTCGTAAGAATGATGGAGGAAAAGGACAGAGACACGTCTCGCACCCTGTTTGGACACGCTGGCCCAGTGTACAGGGTTGGATTTGATCCATTCAAGAATATGTTACTGTCATGTTCCGAAGACAACACAAGTAAGAAATTAAATCTAATAGCATTTTAAATGACAATACTTAATATACAATTCTCTATTCCTCTGTAAATAGCAGGTACTCTTACAGTACAAATCTAATTTTATTTTTTTATCTGATGGTAAGTGGCTACTGCCATCCATGGTCATCTGTAATCAACCCTAGATAAGATCGCAGTCTTAATCTGAGTAACCTCTAATAAGTATGTCATCAGTACCACATCCTTCAAACCAGAACAGTACTAAACACTGGTGTTATAAGGCAGAAATACTGGTGGTGGTCCCTTCAGAGTCGAAACACAATAGTCTTTAAATCATCTTTTTTTATATAACAGTCCGCCTGTGGTCACTACAATGTTGGACATGTCTGGTGGTTTACCGCGGGCACGTGTGGCCAGTTTGGGACGTCAGGTGGTCACCACATGGGTACTACTTCGCATCCAGTAGCCACGACCGCACCGCCCGCCTGTGGGCCACTGACCACCATCAGCCTCTTCGTGTCTTCGCTGGACATTTGTCTGATGTTGATGTAAGTGTGTTAAATATTAGAATATCCATTTCCGCATTATTAACTTTTTACTGTCCCAATGCACATTCAATATCCTCCATTGAGGCACGGTTCTATTGAATCCTGTCAACTAGTACTTTGTAGTTCTAGAAAAACTAATTGTAATTTGATGTACAAAGTTAGGTCTAATTAGGTATATGTACTTTATATTGTTAAGAAATATATTACTTGTACTATAAATACTAGGTTTATAATCTCTTGTTGTATGTTATTCATCATTGTTTTAAAATCACTGCTTATCTGTAAAGTCCTTAATTTGTAAATCCCTATACCTAAAATTATTCTTTATTTCAGTGTGTCCAGTTCCATCCTAATTCAAATTACATAGCAACAGGCTCAAGCGACAGAACCGTTCGTGTGTGGGACTGCTTGACGGGGGTCCAAGTTCGCACAATGACTGGGCATAAGGTACAAACAATTATATTTCTATAGTACACTAAGTGATGGTGAACTGATACGTTAATATCTTATCCTACCAATATTATAAAGCTGAAAGTTTGTGAGGATGGATGGATGTTTGTTACTCTATAACCTTAGAACGGCTGAATGTATCTGGATGAAATTTGGCGCAGACACAGACAATAGTCTGGAATAACATATATGCTACTTTTTATCCCGGGAAAATGTGACGTTCCAGTGGGATACAATTATTTTATTTTATCGTGAAAAGGCGGGGATCATCTAGTTGCTACATGAATAAGCATATAACATGGTTCACGGGTACGAGTAAATTGATTAAAAATTAATTAAATATCAATTTGTGAGGCACTCCGTGTCATGAGTCTCCGTGAACATCTCATGCTCCACGAAAAGCTTTTAAATTATTTGAAATGTATGTATGCGTATATTTCAGTCGACAATATTCACGCTCGCGTTCTCTGTGTGCGGCCGGTGGCTGGCGTCGGGCGGCGGCGGCGGCGAGGTGCTGGTGTTCGACCTGAGCTCGGGCGCGCCCACCGCCGCCGCGCCGCCCTCGCACAGCGCGCCCGTGCACGCGCTCGCGTTCAGCCGCGACGGCACTATATTGTCTTCAGGTAATTCTACTTAATCATGAACTACGACTCATAAGGCGCAAGAGGGCTAAATCATCTTCCTTAATAAAGGCCAGAATAAAATATCCTTAAACAGGTGGACCCTTTTGTTAAATTCTATCTGTTCCATTAGTACGAGGTGAGCAGAAATTTTAAACTACCCAACTTTCTGCCATATTGCCAGTGAGAATTAATCACCCCTCCTCTACCTTAACGAGATGATAGCTACACGCATGCTATTACTGCCACCCATAAGGGAGATGCTTCCGTGCCTGTCAATTACGTTAAAATTAAATATCACTAAAAAAATTATGTGGTAAAACGAAACATTGTGACAAAACTTTTATCGTTCTTTATTGTTGCATTTTCAAAGGTAAAGAAAGATAAAGGAAAAGAAAGATATTTACTAGCTCACATTTCTGAGGATTTCTTTTACGATTTTAAGCATAATTTATTATTTCAGGCTCATTAGACTGCAATATAAAACTGTGGGATTTCGCAGCCATCACTGAAGAAGCTACTGGGGAAGAGGCTGGAATAAATACATCAACTCCAAAAGAAGATAAATTTTTGTTAAGATCTTTTGCTACTAAAAATTCTCCTATAAAAAGTTTGCATTTTACTAGACGAAATTTGCTATTAGCTGTTGGAACGTATGAAGGAAGTTCGTAGTAAAACAATTTATGTTATTAAACTATATACTTATTACAATAAATCATTTTTAACACATACATTATTTTATTTGTGAAACTTATAATATTTGAAGCAGGTAAGATCTTTCATTAGTAATAAATTGAACCATCAAATTTAAAATGGATTCATTACTCCTTGCGACTTGTGTTTTCATAGCTTGTTTAAAATCTTCTTTTACGCCCTTATCAGCTCCTCGAGTTCCAATCCTTCTCTGTCCTAGATGTTGCTGTGAATTGGGTAAAATATCCAAAACAATATTTTTACCCTCATTCCATATGAAACTGAGTTCTTCTAAAATATCTATGTGTATAATATAAGCTGAAAAAAGATGATAGTGGAAAACTCCCCTTTGTTTTATGATTTCAAGAATATGAATAAATACTGCTTCCTCTTGAGGCCAACCAAGCTGCATCAAGACAAGCATGTGGCCATATGTTAAATCTGCAGTATTTCCCGAATTTAATAAAATCCTTATTAACAAAGTGCAAAAGTAATGCATAATTGCAACTTTTGTTAATGGGAGAAAATGGAGATGTCTATGTTTGCCACCAACAATTAAATCTGATTCCAATACTCCCTCTACCGATGGCAACAGTGGCAAAGCTACTAAAATATTTTCTATACATGCTGTATAATTTTTTTGAAAGAAGCATATAGAAACCCTAACTATACTAGATGCAAGTGAAGATACAGTAGGCGGTGGCATTGCTTCTTCATATCTGCCACGATAAAGAGCAAGTTCTTCAGAGAAACCTTCACACCATGGTTTTATTTGTAACTGAGATGTCAGTTTCATGAATTCTCTTGATATTACATCACTGCTGTGTAAAAGCTCCCAACAATTAGCAGCTGCTTGAAACTGATGTGCTGATATCCCTGACACTTCAATGTCGCCTTTCTTTCTTTTTGATAGAGGCATTTCTGGATCCGAAAGGGCTTCAACTAAGATATGATTTCCTTTTAAAGACTTCTGTTCAAAGAGTGATCTTAGGAAAAATGCCACACCACAATATAACAATTGTCTACAATCTTGACTGTTCCTTAATGTCATCAACTTTTGGAAGTATGATTCTTTATTCAAACTGTTACTATAGTTGGTCAAATATGTATCCCAACCTAACTGTCTACCCAATAGATCTAATACACCATAGAGCCGCTGCCATGGATCTGTTATATCATTTTCTGCATCATTGTAGACGTAAGAATTGTAAAAATCAATCGCTTTTACTAACAGCCTCTGAAGCAGCCGAGGTGATTCTAATGAACTGAGAAGAGGTAAAGTCTCAACTACCAGTAAACGAGCGTATCTATTGTCATAGAATACCTTTTCCGTATTGATTAAGGTTTTTACAAGACTGTCCACACCTAACTGTGGAAACTTTTTTAGAAGTAACACTAAAAGCCTACAATGTTCCATAGTATCGTCACTGTTTTCAACACTGGTTTTAAGGATGGTTAACTGTATATCAGGGCTTATGTTATCAAACATCTGACTTAAGAAACTTGGATCATTTGATTTCAATGCATTTGCAATTGCTGATATTTCTGGCAGTAGATTAGGTAGATTTTGTCTCGGCAGCATTAACGAACTGAAACATTCAGCTGCCTCCAAAACATTGCCAGATTGTTTCTCCATTAAATAGGCTTCAAACTGAATCTTAAAATTAGTAGGAAACAGTGTTTTTGCGGTAAGCATCCAAGCTTTAGCGGAATGAATGTTGTATTTCTGAGCTTCCTTCGCTCGCGATATAATATAATCTTCATCGTCCTCTGTCATGATAGTATCCAATGCTGGCATTCTATGTAGCGACAACTTAGTAATTAATTAAATAAAGACATAAATGTTTAAGTTAAAAATATTTTGGAAGACTGGTATGAATTCGAAAAATAATAAAATTTGACACTGACGGTCATTGATACAATGTCAATCATTTACAATTGACATTTGTAATTTTTTTTAATTTGTTTTACAGGCATGGTTTTAAGTTCTTTATAGCCAATACTTATTTATTTATAAACTAAAACCTAATGAATATCAAATTGGTATAAGAGAGGACGATGTTGAGATAGTTCCATATGGGTTATTTATATGAAAGATAGTTCCAGTACCCATAGTACGAGTTTTTTTTTCGTTTTCTTGATACGATTTTGGTTTTCTTAATACGATTTTAAGACAGTTTTTCCAAAATAAAACGTTAGTATCTAAACGGTCCGCTAGGAGCGCTGCATGCGGATGTACGGGCTCAGGCGTAAACGAGGAATGTTTCACTAAATGCAATAAACTCGTAATAGGGATACAAAATTAGACTCGACTTATCGATTAGTCAGAAATGTGAGGTATCGTCGTAGCAAAATTCATTTTTAAAAAATTGTGTATAGCCGTGTTTTTACACAGAACAGTAAAAACTGGTGTTTTCACGACTCTGTGTTTTTTGTGAAAATAATCGGATTTTTATAATAAGTATTCGATCTTATGTACGTGGGTAGGAAAGTGACCTATTGTAGCGAAAGGTGATTTCATGTTGCTTTTAAGACTTCATAAAAATTCTCAAATCGTAAAGTTGTCAC
The DNA here is from genome assembly GCA_018251915.1 of Urbanus proteus proteus. NCBI lineage: Eukaryota > Metazoa > Arthropoda > Insecta > Lepidoptera > Hesperiidae > Urbanus > Urbanus proteus. The sequence goes on from DWPV01002156.1 coordinate 9,539, forward strand.
TACTTTTCTGTAGTCCTATAACGATTTTATTACGTTTAATGAATTTTTCCTCGTTTACGTTTGGGCCCATACATCTAAATTTTACATAAAATTTCACTATGGAAAAACGGGTGTAAACGTAAACCGAGATCGTAGGTATCAAGAAAACATAACAAACTTGTATTAAGTGTACAGGGTGCGCCGCGGCGTGCAGCTAGTTGAAGCAGTTCCATACTAAAGTTATAAGATTTTTTTTCGATTTAATTCTGCTTGATTTTAGTGGACGCGAGACCTTACGCTGTCAGAAACGAATCTTCTCATGTGAGGGTTTTCTAGATTATGTAGCGAGGATAATACAACAACGATACGGCACAATCGGTATAGCCAAAAAGCTTGAAGCCATTGTGTGGTATTTAAAAAAATTGTGTTTAATTGACAGATGTCAAAAATCCCATTGAATGAAAATACAATAATGTTGTAAATATTATAAAAATCGAAGTCACATAAAAGTAATTTAATTTTATTGTTGTGAAAACCTAAATTATCGTCATCCCATATATAATACAAAGAAGAAGAAAACATAATTTTTATGTATGAGCCGAAATTAAAGTGAAAAAGTGGATTTGAAATCCTAAATCATGAGTAGGGTTAGATTTAACATTTACGATCATCCACCGGAACTACCAGACCATATTTTAGAGACAATATTTTCATATTTGAGTGTATTAGAATTACGACATTGTGCATTAGTGTGTAGAAGGTGGTATAGGATTTTAAATGACGAGGATAATGATGTTTGGAGAACACACTGCATGAAGAGATTAACAGAAGAAATAGTTAAATCTGAATTACTGATACCTTTGCCAACATTTAAAGCTAAGTTAAGGGCCTTTTACCATGCTTGGAGCCCAAATGACTGTTCCAGAAATATTTATATTAAACCAAATGCTTTCACATTGCACAGGTATAATTATTTTAAATATCTTAAGATGTCTTTTTTTAATATCTATTTTACAGGGTTACCCATCTTAATAACGATATGGTGTATTTTACTAGCAATATATATGACTAATTTGTTCATTTAAAGAATGTAATGAAATTAGGAAAACAAGGTTTCAGGTTGTTGAGTACATGCAGATTAGTGATGCGCTGAATGTAGTTTTTCCTATCGAACCAAATAACCAACATTGTCTCACCAATTACTTAACAAATCGAATATTTGGTTGAATTATCCGGTTCTGTTTTGAACATCTTATGCTTTTTGTACACATGTTGGGCTTATTATTTGATACATCAACCGAACAGATAACCGAACATGGAAAATTGTGCCAAATATGCTGAATACAAATAATTACCAAACGTTCGGTGCATCTCTAATGCAGATGCATGCAGTCATTAATGCTTTGTAGAAGCCCTTTAACACAGAGTACTGATGCATGAATTAATGTGTTTAATGCAAGTTACCTTAATAGTCTTATTGTAATTATGTATATCTCATATATAAATACATACTTATCTGATGCGTTCCAGTTCAGTCCTCAGGGGTAGTAACGCATCTGTGGTCAAGCTCAGTTTGGACCTTGGTCTTATCTGGGGTTGATTATAGATGTCCATGGGCGGCAGTTGCCACTTACCATCAGGTGGACTGCATGCTCGTTTCCTCTAATTATATTAAAAAAAACTCAAATATATTTTGTTTATATGCAGAAATCCTGTGGCACAGAGTACTGACGCATGCAGAGGGAAAATTGGTTTCCATCGTGGAAGACACACCTGGGACATAGTTTGGGATGGCCCATTGGGAACTGTCGCTGTTATTGGTATTTCGACAAAGGAGGCACCTCTTCAATGTCAGGGATATGTTGGCCTGCTAGGATCAGACCAGCACAGTTGGGGCTGGAATCTAGTAGACAACCAGCTTCTACATAATGGTGAAACAAGAGGCCACTATCCACTTTTAAATAATTGCCCCAGATACCAAGTATGTATCATTTTATGTGACAAAGCCAAATCTCATGATATATATCATCACATATAGGCATCATAATTTGCGAAACTTTTCTTCTAATTAATAACTAATGAATAGGTTTTATAGCACAATGTGACCTAAGCCCGCACTTTACGCACGATTTTCCGCGTGCGAGCGGACTTATGTCACGCGTACTATAAAATAAAATACGATACTAGTGACCTATGTTGCCTATTACGCACGGCGTTTAGCACCCTCGCTTCGCTCGTGCGCTAACTTCACGCCGTCACCCGTATCATATTGTACTATTATGAATGAATTGAAACAAAATTGTTGAATGACTTATTTAACTACTTTTTAATGTGAAAACCTGCTTATTACATAGTAGATCTATTTGTTTGAGGTAATGTCATCAATATAAAAGTCCACACATTTTTTTTATAAAATTGAAATAGCAAGCAAGCATGCAGTGCACTTATGCTAATTGCTCACTGCTGCCCATGGATAACTATAGGTAACTTTATAAATAACATGGCTTCTATCCAAAACTAATCACATATGCTCCTGAGGCTCAAAGATGGTAACCTCATACGTCACTTAACTCACTTACATAGGCAATGTGACTGAGTCTTATATAAACTGTATAAACTTTTTTCGAAATGAAGTTAACACTAGATTTTTACACTATAAATTAAATTGCCATATATTCTTGTTGGTCATGAATAATATGTTTTATCTATTTTGCAGGTAGGAGAGCGCATAAGAGTAATATTAGACTGTGAAAAACATACATTAGCTTTTGAAAGAGGATATGAATTTTTAGGTGTTGCATTTAGAGGTAAGAAATTTCATTCCCATAGAAACCTATTTCAAAAAATAAACGTAGATGTACCACAAAACATTATACAAAATCACCTTTAATATCAATATCAATGCTTTGCTTAGTTCATTAAACAGCACATGATTCTTTCTATCTTTTTTCTTAAGCTTATATATTACAGATAATAAATGTTATCTTATTTCAGGTCTTCCAAATAAAAAAATATTTCCAGCAATATCAGCTGTATATGGAAATACCGAAGTCTCTATGGTTTATTCTGGAGTTCCACTGGATGGTTGACAATTAAGAAATTTTATGAATACTTAGTAATAAAACGTGTGATATAATTTACCACTAGTTTTAAGATGTTAAGTTATGTTGGAAGTGGCACTACACAAATACTTTGTAATAGCTTTAAATTCACTGTTGATTTGAATTGTTTGTGATTTACTATTCTAGTCATATATTACCTAAATGTATACAGTTATGTACAAACTATTCTAAAAATGTAAAAAGGATCATATGTACATGCTAACTTCCAGTTAACAAAGATAGCAATAAGTCCTGATGTGAGTGCTAAATTAAGTATAATAAATAGAATACTCTGTTTCTGGAAGAAAATCACAACACATAGTCTAGTCGGGTAATTTTGAATGTTTTTTTTTTCAGATTATTTAAAATATATAAAATGGATGGCTGTATTATATGTTTTGCTGAACAGTAAGTGTTTTTTTTAATCAAAAGTTTAGAATTATATACTGCTTGACTAAGTCTTAAGAAAAAACGATTAAGTCTAAAGTCTTTACAATAAACGATAGAGAAAATTGTGATTTAATGAGTGTTCAAAGCTATCAATAATTTTAGGTAACTTTGAATCAATTTATTTAAGATCTTAAAACACGGTAATTTCTATGTTGTGGGCAAAATTTAAAACTTATTCTGAATTAAGAAAAGATTTATTTATCAAATAAAGTAAACTTGGCATAGTGAAAATGTGTTATTCAACTTTACATGAAAATTCAATGTTACCCAACCTGACTATGAGGTATCAGTTTAATATTTTCTATTTAATATATTGATCTGTTTATTTCATAGAGTAGAACGATTCAAATATTATGTATAATTTATATATTGTATTTCACAAATTCTGTATATTAATTCTCAATCAAATGAGAGCTATTGATGATTTAAATGTCCCAGAATGCATTTATGGAACTACTAATATACTTACTGCATTTGCAAGATAAGAAGGATATTTTTTGTGAAGGGCACGGTGAAATTGGCAATTTTCTTGTTCTTTTGACAGTGAAATTGGTAATTTATATTTGGCCAAATGTTAATAATACCACATATTTCTTGTAACAGTTTCTAATATTATTATTTCCTGTATTATGTTTGTCTCTTGTATTATAAGTAACATGAATATTTAAAAGTATTTTTGTTGTATCCTGATGGAGAATTATATATTTTATACTCACACTTAAGAGTAAAGATTTTTGACAGTAGGCAACTACTTTCACTAACTGTGTGCTTGTTATTACCAATTTATTTTAATTTATGAATATGTAATAGTTCAGATGATCGTGCGATTAATCTTGATTAAGAGTGAATTCCAGTGGATATATTAGTTGTATTACGTCAAAAGTATCTACTGGAGTCATCTTGGACTTTGTAAATTAGTTTATTTGTTGTAATTCCGCGATCTTCTAAACTTAGCCTTTAATTAATATTTTTAGCTAGATGTAGGTAATTAATAAAAATCTATTACTTGTCTTGTAAATTGATAGTTAGGATCTTGCCACGTTTTAATAAAGAAATGCACCTATAGCCCACATATAAAAGGCAATCTTATATCAAAGCCAACATTAGAAATTATGTTTTTTTACTTTTTATGTTTTGCCAACGATCTATCAATAAGACGACACATACCACGTTATTCATATCCCAGATGGCGACGATATTTTATGTTATATAATTATTTATTGATAAGACTTAATGCTACTACTATACATAATATCAACTTGGCAACAAAACAAAATTTAATGCCGTAGCATTTCAGTTAGGTAATAATTTGTATCATAGTTATGCCTGCGTGGTGGTCAAACGTTAACGCCTTAAAGAAAAAACTAAGTTGTGGAAAACATCTATTGGTATGACTAATCTCCAATAATAATTAATCTTTGACAAATTGGATACGTATTTTGGTCATAGAGATATTATACTCAGAGAAGGGGCGCCAGCCTAAAATGAGTATAGAAAAAAGGGGAAAGCAAATGAGGCTTCCTAATCCAATAAAGTGATTAAACTAAGATAACTACAGGTTTGCTATGTTCACTCTTTTATTATTTGTTGGAATCTTGCACTGACAGGCCCGCCCACGTCTCCTACTCTAGGTTAAATCTCCATGATTTTGGTACTATGTAGTATCTTTCTCGTATATTTTATACTAGGGATATTATGGATACGAAATTTTGGATCTGGATATAGATACGGATATGTAAAAAATGTTTTCAAAGCAATAGTAAAAGAACAAAATAAAACAGCAGTCATACGCGGATAGACGTGAAAACTTACAGACTTTTAGTTTTATAATTATATAATATTAAAATTTAATAATCAACATCAATGTGGTTTCCAAATCTATAGACATTTCAAGCAATATTACGTATATTTTTATATGATTCATCATCAAATACGTACATATACAGCCTGTAGTATAAGATCATGACAAAATATAAATTAAATTTAATTGAAATAAAAATTAATATATAATCATTTATCATATTCTTTTCATTGTTTTGATCAATGCCATCCTTAATTTCAATACTACTTAATTTTCTTGTATTTTCAATTTATAGATTTACAATAAGTATCAGCATGTCGTAGACCCGAACTCTTAAGTGATTTCCCTACAGAAAGGTGCTCAAGGCGGCTCGCATATCGCCGCGAACCCGTAAGATTTTCCCCTACCAAAAAGTGCTCAATGCGGCTAAAGAAATGTTCACTTAAAAATACTGCGTTGACATATTTGATTTGGTTAAAGTTTCGCATTTTTTATTATTTTGGATACGATAGTTTCGATCACGTAGCTCCATAACATCCCTATTATATGTAAAAAATAATTTGATCAAAATTATCCTGGCTAAAAATTATTTTGTATTACTCTCGAAGTAAATATATGTATATTTAATCATGGACCTGTAAAGTCGTTCCTCGCATTCCTCTTTAGTTTATTTACAAAAATTTTATGTGATACATGTGTAATGTGCTATAATTATTTCGTGCAATATTATTCAAAATCTATTAATATAATATTTCACAATATAACACACAATAGGTACCATTATTTTTTATAAATTTTGATGTAAATTTCTCTGTCTAAATTCAATTAAATAAACTTATTACGTATATTAAAACATAGGTATGTACAATTATATTCGATCAACAATACCAACAAACAAATTAGTATTGTTGATCGAAGACAATTATAATAACTTTATTTACAATTATAGGCCGGGATCCCTCGAACATTTTTGTACCATAATAAAGGATAAAGGTTGTTAACTTGACAATGCCAAAAAAATACTATCGTGGTGTTTACTCACTAAATCTCAAGATGTAAATTATTCGAAAAAATATTTATCCAACAAAATGTTTGTTTTTGAGATAAGAGTCCCGCTCCTTTAACATGTATGAATAACAAGGCTATAAAAATATTTCTAACTATTATAGTAATCAATGGTAAAAAATGTAATATATGTAAGTATCACGACCTATTTTGAACTTAGTAAATTGTGTAGCAGAATTGTAGATAGGAGTTGTATATTGTAGTTTTGTTCATGAACTTTAAAAATATTATAAAGATTTCGTATCACAATATGTACTGATTGTACAGAGTGCCCTGTAATATAAGATTTGGAATTCAGAGATGATTTAAAGCATAGATTAAAACTTATTAATTCAGTTGTCGGCATACTGGTCATTTATCGTACTTATGATTTGTTCTATATTCTATGGTTGAGTGTTATATTGTGAAATATAATATAAATAATAACATTTAAAGCTGATTTAAAGGCATCTTTCTGTGAACCACCTAAAACATACCTTGAAGCTAAATTTTTTTGTTCTATATTTAGTTATTAAATCTCGAATCATATAATATGATGATGTTATTTAACTATTAATTGTATGTTGCTTTGGTTTTTGCTATGACATGTTATATTTATAAAAAGTATTTTTAAATACGTATTTTTTGTTCGTAATGCAAATATTAACAATAAATAAGTAACAAACAAAACAGTTTCCGATTATTTTTTAAAGCTAATCATCGATTTGTTGCTTTCCTTGAGGGTGCTTCCTTTGACGGATTTCCCATTTACGGGCTTTAATAAAGCGTATGAAAAAGGAGCTGTTTTAAGGTGAGGAGCAGTGACAGCCTAATGGTTGAATTTTGGCCTCTTAATCGAGGGGTCCGAGGTTCAAATCCTGGGCACACGTCAAGCAAAGTATACACGATACCTATAACGAAAATGCAATTAAAAAAAAAAAATGTCTGTTTGCCTGAGGTAATCTTCTAAACGGCTGGACAGATTTGGTGCGGGACTTTAACTGGAAGATAACTGAAGATCCAAGGCGTAACATAGGCTACAGTTCTTACAAAAAAAGTCCTCGAAGGTGTCTACCAATTCGCACTTGGCCAGCGCGGTGGACTAAGGCCTAAAATCCCTCTCACAGAGTGGGACAATAATGGGTTGACGATTTAAGGTGATCGGTTTTAAGATTGAATCCTAGGCGTAATCCTTTTCCTAATGTTTTATAAAAAATATATGAATCTAACACAGATGCTTTGCTACCTCTGACGACTAAGGTGGAACGCGTGATATACAATATAAAAGTCTCCCTTACTCTTAAAACCAAAATACAGCAACACTTAAAACTGATGTTATTAGGCAGAAATAGATGTATAGTGATAGCGGTGGTTCCTCTGGAGTTGATCACATTCAAATGAATCGTGTTAACTTTATAATAAACTTATAAATTTATATTATTGTATCTACACACTAGTGTGAAGCGGAATTAGGTATTAACAGAAATTACACAAATTTTCAATATGTAAACAAACTTTATTATTTGGAATACTGGCGCAGGTTGCACAGTGTTGTTGAGATGTGAAAAGCATACTTACATATTTATAGTTTATACCTACACATTAAAAACATTGTTAACCCATAAATTAAATAATAAAAACCGGTAGATACGTCGCGAACTTTCGTTATTCAAATAATGATTATAATTATTGCTCATACTTAAGTAATTTAGCCCGTTAGTATAATAGGCAGCGTTTACAAAAATAATCTGGGGCAAATTACAAATAGGTACTTTGAATAATCCGTTAAATGATATTACTATTTGTAAACAGGACACCAGTTGTGCAATAGGTGAGATTGAGAAACGCCTACTTTTTTTTATTAACCAAAATATTATTTTATCATCATTAATATAATTCTAGATCAACACCTACATCTTGAGGTAAAATTTACTGCATAATAAATTCTGTATTTAAAAATTACTCAGCCCAGACATATAATTATTATAAATACGTACTTTAAGATTGTTTATAGTACAGTGTGACCTAAACCCGCACTTTACGCACGCTTTTGCGTTGCGTAAGTAGCCTATTTCGGCACGGT
>DWPV01002157.1:0-17993 GCA_018251915.1 Urbanus proteus proteus
GATCATCAATTTAATAAAATTTACTTTATATTTTGTCATTCAAACTTGATATATACATATATACAAAACACCGAAGTTATTTTTCTATACAACATCCTAAAATATATTTCTCAAAAATATGAGTTTTATTTATGTCGTAGGATATGAAATATGTCAAAATTAAAACTAATTACATTACAATTTATATCAAAATTATTATGTCATACATAAATATTCGATTTTGATATAAAATCATATTATCATATTTTGTTTGTTACATATAGTAAATATTTATTTTGGTCATTTAAAAATCTGTAAACGTAGACTTCTAATAATAATGTTATTTTTTTTCCTAAACTTAGTATAACATCAGTAATATATTTTAGTACTAGGTGTTAAGAGATGTACATTTTCCTAAGTAGTATAATCTTACGATCAACACCAAGCTAAGCTGTTGAATGCGAAGCGGATAACTGATATTGCGTTAAAATTATGCAGTTTCAACGACAAGAAACTTTTACTTAATATAAGTTTAAATTACTCCTCAGTGCAAGAACTTCATCCAAGAGATTAAAACTTGTATCAATAGTTTTATCTTTCACGCAGATTGAATAACAAGTCTTAGAGTTAAAAGAACTTAGGGGTATTCAATAAAAGTTTAAGGTATTAAGTAGAACTACAGTTTATGTGCGAAAAAACTCAAAAGTTAAGTTGACAATGAAATAGGTACTATTTCTAATGTTTGTTTTTTTTATTAAAATAAAAATTATTGTAGTTAATTTACAATACCCCCAAATGACGACCTGCGTGGCGGAACGATTACCATACTGACGCGCAATGGAGCCCGGGTTCGATTCCCAGCCCGACAGACATCAGAATTATAAATTTAGATTTCTGTTCTGAGTCTGGGTGTTTGTGTATTCAAGTATGTGTGTATCTATGGCACCCACGATATCTGAAATCCTACTGTGGAGCTATGAGTGTAGAAAGCGTATTAAGTTTTAATACTTGTCTATTAAATCATTACATGTACGTTATAATTACTTAAGATATTATATGTATATTCAAACAATAGGGTCAATTGGATCGGATCATTTCGTCCATTTAAAATGTATCTGTTAATTAAAAATTTAAAATCCAATAACCCTTGATTGCCTTAATTCAAGAACTCGGTTCATATTTATTAACTAGCAATAAATATTCACCGCAAGTGAATAAAATAGCTGAACTTCATGCAAATTAATTCATAAGTTGGTTAACTTCGTAAGGTCTGGGTGCCACTTACACTATTCTGAGTAACTGAATAATTTCCGCTTCGCACTGTCCAAGGAAGTAAAGTTTGACATCACCCTAATAGAGAAGGATTGCGATTGCATCTTTTAGTACGATGTTAAGAATAGCAGGTTTTTATGATATGGTAGAATAGCAAATGAGTATGTTGTTTTCCGGATAGTAAATGTCAACTACCGCTATGGACGATATGAACATACATATTGGAGTGTGTCTGACTTAAAAAAATCTTATAACGATAATACCTAATCAAGTACATTGTGTATTCAAGTAAAATATAATACAGTGTAACACTGTTGTTATAATATATTATAATTATAAATAGTTGTAAGTGTGGCGGTGGTACCACCGGAATTGATTAACGGAAGGTTTTTAATTTTTTTCAAATATTATACAATTATTAATATACATATCATAGACACTTAGCCGTTCACTTTATCAGTTTTTCAGAAAATCTGTACGTAAGTATTTAACGCTGGAAGGTATTTTAAATGACTTACAAGAAGACACAAAGTGTTTTGAAGCGCTCGTATGATCAAACGATAACGCAATTAGAGCTGCCAATTATTTCTTGTTTCTTCTGTGCGTAGCGATATACCGAAGAAACGCACGAATACGCCACTGGGAAATACATATATTCAACATCGACTTCGTAAATTTGGTATTCAAGCATTTCTTTGCAAAATCTTAGAAACGCATTCATTAATGAAACTCTTGATGACGACATGTGGTATTCATAATATAGTAAATAATTAATTATGGTACGCATACTTTACTCATGGTACCATTTTTAGATTAATTCGTATAAATTTAAAACGAAATAATTGCTTTCAGAGTAATTATGACATTGCTCGTAGTTTTGGTCTCATTTACTAAAACATTATAAACATTTTTTATGTATCAATAGTTCTAAAATAAGCTACTGAAGTCAAGTAATTTTAGTTAATATTGTTCCTTAACCAATTTAATATTATTTGTTTCTTAAACCAGGTTATTAATACACAGTTTAATTATACTTCAAAACAATGAATTCATAAGCAAAAGGAGTCCGTAAATCTCATGAAAGTAACAAAACCATTGAAATAAACTACGTCATAGAACGTTGGAAACAATAGTGTAATCGTCTAGCACAATGTGTAATGTACCCAAAGAGTTTAAAATTCCTACAAAAACTCGCTACATTACATGCTTTCTTCTCTCTTTAGCATAGTGGTCGGAAACAAAAGTCACATACGAAAACTGAAAAGATTTTACGTACGTTAATATCTGCTTCAGTTTTCATTTAAATAAATATTGGTGCACCCATTAGAAAGCATGATTTGTGATCTGGTGTACAATGTTTGTAATGATTATTAAAATCGGTTACAAAATCAAATTCTAATGAAATAGATGTTGTATTTAAATATAGATCTTAACTTAAGTAAGTACTTAAGTCTAAATATTTTTGATATCTTCAATGAAGTATCATAATATAATCGCAACTCATGGTCCGGTCGCAATGGTCGAAATTTAAATAATTACCTAAATTATTTTTTTTCACTTTCAGCATAGGTAAAACGTATTTTTAACAAAGGTATGTATATCCTATAACCACATCAAGCAGAATATATCAGGGCACTTAGATACGAAATGGGCAATTCATAAATTCCATAAGAACACGAATTCTTAAAAAAGTCAATTTCACTCTAATTGTATGTAGCGTTCCGCTGCCTTAAAAGGGAGATGATCTAATATAAAATCTCATTAAGTTATCAACGTTTAAGTATACGCAAGTGCACCGTGAAGTGATAGACATTTAAGTGGAAGGAAGACGAGAGGCGTATTACTTTATGCAACCTATCCGTTCAGCTCCGACGCCTTTGCATATTAATGAGTCTACGCTTTCAATTCCTTATTACAATCTATACGGAACACCTACTCGTTGCTATATAACTGGTAGGGTAACGCTAGCGTACATGTCAAACTTCAGTTTTTAATTAAACTATATTATATTTGTCATGGTATAATATCCTGTTCATGTTCTTTACGCTGTTTGACTTCTTACACTGTTTACTTTATACTTGTAGTTAATGTTTTAGTCGCTTTTACGATAGATTGCGTATGATTTATCGCTTTTATTTGAAATTTCATATAAAACTAATATGGATTTTAATATTAATAACGTAAATTACTCATTAATTTTCTTACATTTGAGTTATACAACAAAAATAAGATTCATATTTAAGTAAAATTAAAATATAACTATTTATTAGGATGCAAGATTTCAGACTTTCATTTATTTTGGCCCGTGGGTATGTATCACCTATAAATTCTATATTAATCTCAAGAAATTATAAGTCCACATGTTTAAACAGACCATATAATATTAACAGTTCACTCAGCTTACATTTGAATAGTTCTTGACGCAATTTAATTACATTTTGTAGAGTATGTAAAATAAAGAACGTCGTAGCAATTTGATAATCGTAGACGCATATCTCGTAGGCACGGCTACATTATCTACAGCCGTAGCAGCGGACTTTAATTTTCTGACTATCACTCATAAGATGTATGTATGTAGGTGCTTATACGACAAAACTGCTTTCCTCGCAATCCAACCATACTCAAAGTTGAATTTATAAAAATAATATATTACAATGAACTCACCTAAGAATATTTTGCATATTACTCACTATTAAATTATTGTTGTTTATAACAAATTGTTATGTAATAACAACATTTATAAAATAATATTAAATTGTATACTGGACGATCATTACAAGAATTAGTATAATAAAAAATGCCATATACCTACAGTGTTCCTTCCTGTCATTATCAGGTATTGTCATTTGGATACAAGACAACATAATCCCATGAAATTATGGAATAATTCATATATGTTTTGTTTTATTCTATTCATACTTACCGACTCTAAAAAACATAATGGTCAAGATTTGAGAGTTTTTACGTATAATATACATACATTATTTTTGTAATTATCAAAGAGTTATATAAGTTTTATAACTATGGAGTAATTTAAAAACGTGCCACGGTGATGACATTTTTACAAAGAAATTTCCGTGAATAATTTCTTCCCTGCCTTTTTTTATTAAATACGATTACAACGAGAAAATTAACTTCAAGTCAAAAACTTTGCGCTTAAGATATCCTGGCTATAATAGAAAATAGAATATTAAATGGTATCATAATCTTGCAGGCACATAAAGTAAAAGAAACTTAGTTTTATTTGTTTTTATAACCGCGCCGCTAATCAACACTTATGCTTACACATAAATCTAAGTAATAAATTACTTAGATGCGACAATAAAATTGCGTGTATCTTCCTCATAGTTTCCTTAAATAGAAAGATTTTAATTTCCTGTTGTCAGAGTAGTAGCCGCAGTAAAGGAAACCAATTTATTTATATTTGCCTGTGCAATGGAACAAAATCCGATTTTACAAAAGCTGTGACACTGCCTACAGAGATCGTTACCACATTATTGTACAGGTTCAATTTATCATGTCTCAAACTATTATATTCTTACCCTCATCATTCAAAGCGACGATATTTCTATTACTATATAAGAACGTGACGCGGCAAAATAATTTGTTAGTTCTTTTTTTGTATTTGAATGTCCGAAAGTACATAAAATACATTTCGAAAGTTACATAGGAAGCTATAAAATCAAACAGGGCAGAAAAATTACGTTAAAGTTAAAACAAGTAAAGTAATTACTTAGTAAGTGGCGGTGGTTCGTCAACATAATATATGAACATAAATTGCTCAATATCATCAATTTTATTCACTGTAAAACCTTTTAGGGTATGGTTGTAATATGGTATATTACCTTGGAAACAAACAATATAAAAGGTCGTTGGAAAGGCTATTTTCGTGATCAAATACGCAGTAGCTGTTATGTTTTTCTATAATAATTCGCGGGTGGGTAAAAGGGACATCTTCGGCGTCTTCATATGTCTTGATAATATCCCTTTGGGAATTCGTATCACAAAACGGACTAAAGAAGGCTGCCCTGCGTGGATTTGGAGTCGCCCTGACAAATAATTGGATACATGAGATGCTATTTATCAATAAGCACCCGTCTTCACAGGGAAGGTCATATGTGATTGTGACGTTTACAAATGTTCTATAAAGGTATTCGAAAGAAGCAACTAAAGATCATATAATTTTGAACCTTGACTTTTAATTCCCCTAAAACATGAGAGTGTCAGAGCGCTCTTTATGTTTGTTTCCGTTTCTTTATGTTCAACGACATTTTGACATTTTTTTGTTTTGAGTTGGGTTATTTTAAGGAAAGTTATACGTTAAGTTAAAGTGCTAGATACTAAAGGTTATATATTTAATTGTTCATAATTTAAAAATTAATGGTGTGATAACTAGCAGATGAAAGAAAAATCTATAATCATCCTAAGAAATAGTTGTTTTTAATGCACTTAAATATTTAATTTTCTAACTATTTGTAGTATTTCTTAAATTTTTAGGCGATACATAATAAATGGTGATACATAACATCCTTAATAAGACTCTTCTGTTACACAGGTTTACAGAAAATAGTTACATTTATTATTTTTAAACAAAACTGAGTTTTTAATTTAATTCCATGCAATCAAAAAGTAATTTAAATTCGACGGAAAAGTGTATTTCTTCTTTAATAGTTTAATGAAAACTATTAAATTGATTGAATTGAAAACAGCGATTCGTTGCGCGATTTTATGAGGCACGAAATGTCTGAAATTCTAAAGAATGTATAACTGAAGAGTCAAAGACATATACGTACTACGACACAAAGATTTACATTTACAACCTGTAACGCGAGGTGTATTGTAAATTTTCGCTCTACATACGTATTTATAGTGACTTTTACACATTTGTTATTCTTCTACGATATAAAACATTTCCGTTTGTTTGAAATAAAAGCTAAAATTTTCTTGTGAGAGCCTAAATTTTTAAAGACGTGTGAAAACCAATCCAATACTTAATGTAACGTGGGGCATTAATACTGAAATCCTTCTCGTTCTGAAAAAAGGCTGCGGCAAAACCGGAATTTATAAGGCGACAAGTTAATGATGATGAGGTAAACTTTTGTATGACATTTAAATATATAGAGTTGATATATTTAACTTTAAGCATAAAATTAAAGGTAAGGTACAGATATTAGAAACTTAATAAAAACATGAAAAGCTATACACATAAAAACAAACTAGTGCTTTCAGCAAATAATAATGAGCTTCATAATACATCTAGCTTGCATAGAAATAAAATAAACCATGTTTATTTTACCAAATTATATATTTAGACACTTCGTTTAGACAAAATAGATGATATGTTTCGTTAAATGTTTAGTAGGTTTTACTGATTATAATTTCGGCTAATAATTCGACGGTTCTTGTTCGAATCCAAACGCATGCGGCAATGTTTCGAAATGATGATAACAGAAGACATCGCATATAATTGTTTGTAATATACACTCAGTGACGACCTCAGTACTTTTATAAAATTAACTGAGATTAAAGATAGTTATGATGATCAAAAATAACATTATGTTTTGTTCTAGCCATAGCCATGAAGATGAGCTCAGCCACCTACAACAATAGTATCCTGATCGCGATGGGCACCTTTGCCCTCCTCCTAATGACCGTCGTCGCAGCTCCAATGGTAAGTTCTTTTTTATTACATAACACTAACAAATGTCGACATCATATAATGAGTCATTACGGAGCATGCACATTTTTTACTCACCTCAATGGACTAGATATCAATCGTAAATACGTTTTTACACCTAACACTAGCCAACACTACCTACCCTACTGTACATGTAGTTTTGTAGTCGGTTTTTTCATGAGGTCAGTTAAAGCTAGGGTTTTTTACTAACAACTCTACTTTATCACATATTTTAAAGATCTCTACATAACTGCTTTGTCTACTTTCACATAAAACATTTACCATGTTTCGCTATATAATGATTCCGCTATATTATTCCTATGTTACCTAATTATACCTTCTCTGTATTAACTTACCCGTAATGTTAACTGGTCATTAAATAGCTGTATGATTAATAGATGCCATTACATGAAGGTCTCATGTTCCATGCGCTTGCACATTAAACTAACTAGAATGACTTCTGAGTAATAGAGCACCTTCTCACGGTAAATAAGGCGTGATACCTACTCACTTTTGATTGTAATAATTACCAGTTGGGCAAACTACCTCTCATGAAATGATCATTACAAAATACAACAAAAGGCTATGAAATAGTAGGATAGGTATACATATAACACTTCAAATAGGTTAAATAAAGTGGAAACATACTTGGAATTCGTTAACTAGAGTAAGCAAGTCGATCACAGGTGCGTTGCTATCTCTGAAAAGTAATAGGTACTACGAGAACTATAAACGAATTTCGAGCAGGTGTTGTAGGAAATTACCTACATATTATTTACAGAAGTACACATTGTTCAAGTAAGAAACGAAGTCTTTACGATCTATTTAAATGTCATAAGATGGAGCGTTTTATGTAAGTAAGTTGACCTTACAATGTGAGTTCCAATGCACCTAGTTACCAACGTGCATGTAGTCCACCAATGATGGTAAGTAATCGCTGTCGACTTCTGTGACTAACTTCTTAAAGAACAGGTGGTCTACCTGATTCCGACCACAGTTACGTTGGTACCTTTGTAGACCAACATAATCGTCTCTTATGTAAATCAGCTGTTGATAGTCGCTGATATTAGCCAACAATACATTTAAATAAATATTTTCACAGAGGCGTTATAAAGGTGTTAATAAATGGTGAAAGCAAATAACGCTATTCGTTTGATATTATTATAATATAAAACAAATAGCGTTATTTATAAGCGTTATTATCGTTATTTTATATTATTTTGTTATATATGTATGTAACATATACATATAAACAACACTTGTGTGTAACAGTCCCTGGACTTCCCACGTACTACATAAACTTTGTAAGGTCATTCCGACCTCATACTTGGAGTCAGAAAAGAAATGAATTTATTTTACTGCAAAGGTCTTAATCCTAGCCCCCTAACTGATGAAGCGTAAACATTAGTATGGATCAGGAGAGCGCGACTTTTAACTCAATTGTCACTACTTTATAAACTTTTCACTACACTTCTGAGAACTACTAGCATATCCTTCAAAAATAACGGTTCAAAGTTAACCTCAAAGTTAACGGTTACCATATCGGTCTGACACGCAAGACAGACATTTAAATGATGAATTAAAATTTCTGTTCTGGGTTTGGGTGTTTGTGTGTGTAAATGGCACCCACAACTCTGGGGAAAATTCTACTGTGGGGCTATGAGAATAGAAAGCGTTTTTTTTTTTTAAGTACAGAAGAGAGGAACATAGATATATTTATATTTCATAAAGCATGGTTGCCACTATAAGTAGGTACATATAATTCGCCTGGCTAAATCCACTCGGCCTGTCTAAATTAGCATGTTAAGTTTTCGCTTGACACATCTCTCTATGTCACTTACTCTCTGTTTCTAACTTTATTTGTAGTATTTTATCATTAACTTTTTTTTTAACTATCAGAGAAAGGGTTTATTAAGTATTTACAAACAATTGACTAACATATAAAACTAAAACTAAATATTAAAACTAAAACTAAATATTAAAACTAAAACAAACTATTATAAATAAAATAAACCTTTTTAATATTAACTTCAAATGAATTTGTTATAATCGTAGGCAAGTAACAGCGAATAATAACGTATTTTACCAAATATATCAAAATTTCGCGCACTTCTACAATAGAAATCGCAAGTTTTTCGTCCTTTCCCTATTATGAAGCTAGTACTTAATAACTCAGTAATATATTATGTTAAGAAAAAAAGGTTCTCAAAGATGTGTGAAGTCTACCAATTCGCATTTGGCCAGCGCGGTGGACTAAGGCCTCTCACTATGAGGGGAGACCCGTGACCAGCAGTGGGACAAAAATGAGTTGATGATGATGATGATATTATTTTAAAGCAGACAGAAGATGAGCAGTCAGAGAACGCACTGGTGGCGCGGCCGGACTCCGACGGCGACCTCGCGGTGCCGTGGGACTCCATCGACACCGCCACCCTGCGCAAACTGATCCTGCAACTTGACGCTGATGACAGGTAAAAACGAAATATAATACTATCCTACTTAATATAAATGAGAATGTCCGTTTATTTGTTTGTTTGTAACGCCATTATGCCTTAACTGCTCAACCAATCGTTATAAAATTTTGCACTATGTGTGTAAGGTGTATATTGAAGGCATTTACAAAAATATTTTTTTCACGGTACATAAACTTAAAATAACTATTTTTGTGTACAAACGGGGAAGTAAGCGAAACGATGTGCGATGGCTTATTAATTTGATCTTAAAAAATAAACTATTTTAAAAGTCCTTCGTGGTTCGACTCCGGCGGCACCTTGCGCTGTTTAGCGCTGGTGTATTCTGGTTTGAAAGATGTGGTAAGGAAATCATACTTTTAGCCGAGGCGTTCCAACTTAGTCCTCAGGGGTAGCAACAAATTTGTGGCTGACCTCAGGAAGGACTGGTCTTATCTAAAGTTGATTTCTGATGTCCATGGGCGGCAGTGGCCACTTACCGTCAGGTGAAAATTACGTAAAAAGCTCGTTTGATACTTCTATAATAAAAAATAAAAAACTTGCAATAATTGAAAGTGAATGAACTGAAAGGTTATTTCTTCGAACCACATTAATTTACGCGATATAGCTACCACCCACGTCATTTTATTCGGTGGTTATCGCTTATAATGCTAAATGAAAATTTATTGGCTTCTGACAAAATATATTCTTAAATCTACCACGTAACATTTCTGTTTATATTTTTATACAATATTTCAAGTTATTCATAAACTCTAAGCCATGTCCGGTTCATTAGTTAGTTATAATGAATATATTTATAGCGGCAATTTTTCTTTAACATTTATAACAACATTTTTATAAGATTATACATATACTAGAATATGCTATAAGCCCTATACTGTAAACTATATTTGTATGGTAATGGACAATAATATAAATGTACATCGTTTTAAATATTCAAATTATTCATGTCCGAGTTGCAAGAATACTTAACTTCCATGAGTTAACTTGAAACTAAAGGAAGCGTTTTTGATTCATTTATTCGCCTTTATAGCTAGCCTGTCCAGCGAGGCGTAGGACGCTGTGGCAAGTCTGTAAACGCGAACAGTTAATTAAGCTGCTTAACTTCTCTGTGAGTGACTGTAGCCGGGAGTTAACAGAATCAGCCGTGGTTTACTGTGGCCCGCTTTTCCCGGATAAGCTGTGAGAGGAAACTGTTGATACACACTCATATCACATTTTGTGATATAACGTAGTTCTTGTCGTGCTCGTTAACGAAATAAAGACCGCTGTTAAAACATTGTATTGGCAGTGTCTGTAAGTGCTTATCAAACCTTTAGGCATTTATTTGATATTAATATAACCTACTTTTGAAAATATGTTTTAGATTACTTTATTTTCCTGCTGGGGTTTGTTCTAAAGGTAAAAATAACCATTCTTAACCTTTGCTTTGCCGTCTGTTTAATTTTTTCCCTTACCTTTGTACTTCAGTACAAAAGAAAATACACAAAAGGCATACCCGACTGTGTCTAAACAAGCGTTTATAATAGTAATTTTACGTTAAGCAGGGATCCGTAACGTAGCAGAAGTAATGAAATAAAACAAAGTGTTGTTTTGTAAAAACACAATTTAAGTATTCAGAAAACCTCCACTGAAACCATCAATTAGGCAGCGAAGTTCGAAGACCAATAACAATATCCTTTTGAACGGTTTGTAAAGTGTATTCATTTTGGTTGTGTACTGAAAGCTAATTAAGAACTCATGAGATTATATTGTTTTCAGTAAACATACATTGTAAGGTAAATTTACTGAAGATAAAAGGATGTGTAGGGTACTTAAATTAATCCTATTGTTCCAAACTGAATTTTGTTTATGTTTCTTATAAAAATCTTTCTTCCCTCTTCCTTTATTACTAAGTTTGTTGGATATGTGGAATAATATCATTTCATGTGTTATTTATATAATGGAGGTAGCAAACGAGCATGTAGTCCACCTGATGGTAAGTGGCCACTGCGGCCCATGGACATTTGTAATCAACCATATATAAGATAACAGTTCTACCTGAGGTCGGCTATAGACGCCTTGCTGCTCCTAAGGAATAAGTTGGAACGCCTCGAATAAGTATGTCTCTCTTACGACAACCTTCAAACCAGAACATATCAGTGCTAAATACTGCTGTTATTAAGCAGAAATAGTTATAGTGGTGGTGTCGCCGAAGTCAAAGCACAAGGGACTCTACCACTTTTAAACATGTAATATAATACCAGAACCCATCACCGCTTAACACTTCTGTTATTAGGTGGAAATAGGTATATCGATGATGTCGCCGGAGTCAAAGCACACGGGGCTCTACCACCTTTAAACATGTTATGTAGGTAATATCCTATTCCAGAGCAAAATGATGTATCATGAGATCCATATATCAGATGTAGTACGAGCGCATAATAATACGTCTGTTTAGTTTTTCTAGTGACAGCTACAAAGTAATTAAAACTAAGTAATGTTTAAAATAGTTGTCTCCTAGTCTAGTTTGCATTTCTTAATGAAGAACGAGTAGTATATCCCCAGGCTATAGTCAGTGTCACCGCGGCCTTTGCCTAATGCGAAGGCCAGGATTATCTAGTCTAGCCATACCTGTAGGATTAATTAACATTGGAGTTAGAATTTATTTATTACCCAACTGCGTTGGAAGGAGGGCAATGTTATTCGAAAGTATGTATGTATGTGAAACGGACCATAATTATAGATATGTGAGCTGTTGTTGGATTTGTCTCTATTTCCAGACCGATCGAGTTATAGGATATTATATTTTTTATATATGGTGTCTGAAACGCACGAACAGCACTGAGAAGTACTTGTTTTTCAGTTTAAACTTAATTGGTTTTCAGCAATCGGTTTTTCCTTTGACCGAGTATAATTATAGTCCACTAACGGTAGGTTGCCACACATTCTTCGGAAATCTGTAAACCAATCTCAAATAAGTTGCTACCCTTGAGAATTCAGATGGAATGACCGGTATCAATGTGCTCAACCTTAACACAGTGACTGAACATAGTAGCAGTGCTATTTAATACTGCTTTAAAAGTCATTAGAGTAAATAAAATTAATTACCTATTACCGTGAACAAAGCGACTCAATCCCTTGAAAAAGTACTATTCAATCTGTATTTCAATACACCCTTTTACTGGAAACGACTTGCTTACATAACGCTGCACTCAATTAACTTCAAAAGCAAATAGCCATTTTATTATAAATACTAGGTAATTAAACTAAACATAAAATGCATGAACCACTTACCTTGTAATTTGAACATTTCATAGTGCTATAATAATTTAATTGCAAATTCCTGACTTGACTTTCGTTCTAAATGTGGTAACATGGAATTTTACTTATGTCGTAACTTCATTAAAAGTAAACATGAACTCTATTTGTTCTTCTCTAGGCTGTTTTGTATTCATGTACAAATTTTCTTCGTGAAGACTTGTGTCGACCTAAAATACCTTGTGTCTTTTGTCATTTGAAAAGTAATTAAAGTTAATAGGTAGGTAATCTTGCGTCCTTACCACCTATTAACATCAAGAAGCCATTCCTTACAGTATATCTATTTAATCTTTTGGAAAGGTTCAACCCATCCTCTATTCTCTTCAATCTATTGGGTCGTTCCCCTAACCTTTTTCAAAAGCGCAACTTCTACCCGCCTTCGAAGATCCTTTATCCATTGAGTCGTAGGCATTTTAAAGGCATTTATTTTATAAGCGTTTAATTACAGGTTGGGAATGAGTGGTCGCGTGAGCCGTTCGTGGCCGCAAGCTGAGCCCCGCGGCTGGGGGCTGCGCACGCTGGACGGCCGCCTCGCGAGGCCGTGGCGCGCCGACAAGCGGCAGGTTCGCTTCAGGCAGTGCTACTTCAACCCCATCTCCTGCTTCCGCAAGTGAACGGATCCTGGCGACCGCTTAGCCCTACTGCTCACTCACACCGTACCGATGTTTCACGGAAAGTCCAAATAACACGTAGAACGCGCTTCGACGTGTTTACATCTTCTAATGTTGCTATATTGATTTAATGTTTTAACGTAAAATATATTAACGTTGTTGTTACTGGTACATTCCACTTATAGCCGAAATATTGTAGCATCTTAACATTTGTAGCATTGATACGTTTTTAATTTTGAAGTATAATAATGTTATAATATCATTTCTTCATCAGTAAGTAGTTCAATACTAACAGTAGTGAAACTAAGCATAATGATAATCATACTAAAACTATCTTCTTAACTGTTTTCCATTATTTTTTAATGAAAAAATCTATTATTTACATAGAAAATATCATCATACACAAATCTCTATATTTTGTTACTCATAATATTTTACCCGTATATAATATGGTTACAAAATGAGAAATTAATTATGTAATCATTCATTACTCTTCTTCATATTGTGCATAAATAGATATAGTTATATATTACTTAAATAAATGTTACTGTAGAGATTGTAACTTATTTATAAATTTAATGAAGAATATACCCAGTCAAAGAATAAAGTGAAGATTGTGTAAAATTGTTGGTTTTATTTTTAATGTCCTCATATTACATTTTTCTTTAGATATAATCAGATAAAAAATGGAAATAATCAATACGTATCGAAGCAAATAAAAGACACGATTCTTCTCAGCAGTCGTCGCTTGCATTTGATTTTTTTAATAGGTAGGTATTACGAGCGAAATGAACAATCGAGGATTACCTACTATGTTTGTACTATGACATTTCAAATAATGTATTTATTAAATAATATATAACAATGTTGCGCTATATTTACTTTGCAAGCACGTAGCAAGCTCCTAGAACTATCGTTTGCGTTAGAATAACAATCAATAATGCGAATCGCCTGATATTAATCAAATCTCATGACACCAAATTCAAATAATGTGTTTCACACGGATATGCTCGACACTTCAAGCTTTATATTTTCATGAAGTGAAATTTCTACAAAACACATCAACATTCTTATGAAATATGTTTTAAGTAAAATTATACACTAATTTAAAACAAAACTTTCAGTAGTTTGATTGTTAATGTTACATAAGAACAAGGGGCTATGTGCGTAAAACGTATCTTTATTATATATATCACTTAATGCGTCGTCCCATGACTCCCACATAATCGTTTTAGCGCAGATAACTCAATTTCCTCCCACCTTTTAGAAGTCATGTTCAGGGGATTTTTTTATTAATCTCCAATATTCTTGTATTACTTATACCTAACAATAAGCCTATGCCCATCTAATAATTAATTAAAGGTTTCATAAATACGAAATAATTATGAGAATGAAAATTATTTCAAATTTAAGAAAAGAAACTTAAGAATGAACCTCTTATAACATGTTAGTATTATAACAAAATAGAATGCCACTTTATATGTGTTAATTTCACATATATGGACTAAAATAAAATATTTTTAATACAACAAACCTACGATACAAAGGATTTTGTTTATAAAATAAAAATATAAAATACTATAAAATCGATAAGACGTCTTTGTAGGAATTGTTTTTGACAAACCACAAACAAATATTAATAAATAATCGGCAATTTTCGTACCGTATAATTTAAATATAATCTCGATCCGGGAAAGGGAATGAATACTAAAACGAGTTTAAATTAAAGGTACCGTGTATTCTGAATAGAAAGAGAATTACTTGTACACCGCAAATACCTTAAATAATACTACAGAGACGCTTTTAGCGCGTAGAGAGCTTACATTACGTAATTATCTCGCACATCACTTCGCATTTGTATTTATTCGTTGTTCAGAGGTTGCATCCAGCACTAGTTGCGCCCCGTGTCTTACTTGTTTATACAAGTATTAATCTTCCTTGATATACTTGAAATTTAAATTATTATAAAGAGTTATTATAAGAAAAGTAACACGTGTAAAACGTAGCAACTAATCCAATGTTTTTCTTTATTCCCTCAGCATCTATTAAAATGTACAGGATTGTAATTTGCATATTCATCCCACACATTTTCTATATTCGATGAATGTTGGTTGATTAGGTAATCCGTGGAAGCGTAAGCAAATATAAACAGACTGACTTTCATATATTATCATAAGGAAGTACATACAAATATCAAGTGCGTGCACAAAAACGAAACACGGAATTACCTTTAATCCCCGCTGGAACGGTAGATAATTGAAATATTCTGTGCCAGACTCGATATGTAGATTATTGTAGATACAACGCGTATGCCTCATGAATTTGTATCACCCGTACGCTTTAGCAAATTTCACCAGCTCAATAATAAGCGTCATGTAAAGTACTTTTGTTCATTTCTGGATAGTGGAATGAACGTGCCCTTTAATTTTAATTAAATATTACGTTGTACTTGAGTAAATAGTAATATTTTATGCTTACTATTACAAGAAAGCAATATGCAATCGGAAAATGAATCTTCGGATGGGAGATTAAGTGTTTTCATTTGATCGTGATCGTTAGATAATAAAAAAGGATATAAATTTACATGCAAGCAATAATAGGCACTTAGGTAACCAAATAAAATACAGTTTGTTACTTATCTTTAAACTTTTATATTTCCATCCATCCATCATCATCATCATCAATATTTACCTAAAGCTTAATATTTCGTCGGGTCGACTATTATTTTATCACGTTGTTTGAGCTTAATTAGATCTAAATCTATCGCTGTATACTGAATATCAGCCTTACAGAGGAAGAGCTCTTTGAGATACCGAGACTAACTCAATTCGTCAGGTCCTGGCACGTGTTGCGCTCTTAATATACAAAATAGGGATTATCAAAGAAGTGTAGACAACTTCTTTAAAAATTCATTCATTAGAAATAGTCTACTTTAAATAAACTGATACCGAAAATGATTTGAACTACATATTAGAATGGCTAAGTAGTACCTACCTACCTTTCGTTGACGATACCCGACGCTTCCAGAGAGACGCCAGGTAATGTAGGATTTTTACCGCACTAAAACTCCCGATGGCCGTTCTCGGCGCTGCAATGATGACTTCGTGATCTCAACAGGGAAACCCACTCGGAGTCTTCTGAGCACGTTTCCCCATTGGGCTCTACTACGGGCGAGCGATACTCCCGCCGCTTCGTCAGGTGCAAGGCGGTATGTGACACCGACGGAGTCGCTGGAAGGACGGTTAGGGCTCCCTTCTAGCCACCCGCGACCCCCAGAAGACCAGTTTTAGTCGCCCCTTACGTACCTTACGGTATCCCCTGTAAGCCCTAGTGTAGCCCTATTCTGTCTACATGGACAGCTCACTTTTACATATACGAGTATCTACGGTCTCTTGATATAAATAACGTAGTATTACCAACCTAGCTAGTCATTAAATATTACTAAATCACATGGCTAGGTAATGATTTATGTTTATACCAATATTATTCACAGGAAATTTAAAACATATTTTACAAATATGAAATGAGGATTACTTACTCGTACAAAAGTACGATACTTACCTAAGAAAATCGCATCAATTAACGCTATGTAGGTCAAACACGTAACAATGTTTATGAATGTTATCATATTTTTGCTGTAATTAAGCATATAAAACATTCGTGCCCGAGGCGGGGTCATCTTTTTCCTACATTATAAATGACAGAACTGTTAAAAAATATAATAAAGTGATATCCAGTGAGCATTGTGTATGGCCGCGGTTACCTTCATCGTTACCTTTGTACTGGACTAACGATTGTCATTAACTTTACTGTCAAGTGAATAGCGAAATATATGCAAAACCGCAAAACACCAGCCTCCACGTGTAAAGTTAATAAGGTATAATATTTTATACGCAAATAAGAAAGTCCTTGTCGCATTAACTCCACAGGGGACATCGTCGCGACAAACTGATTAGGTATATTTTTGTATGAAATCATTGCTTATTCCTATTCAATTGAATGTACCTAAGTATGTTGTTTGAAGGATTGATTGACCTTTAAATTATAGAATATTGAAAGGGTATACAATAATAATTATTTTTCATTCATTCAAGATTACACGTGCTTTTTTGTACGTGGGTTATAGATCCATAAATATCTAAGTTTTTTTCGCATTTAAATATACTACAGTTATACGGTTTATTCCCCATGCTACCACTATTCTTACATGGAGAATAAAAAGCTGAACGAATTTGAATCGAATTCAGCACAACGACGTTTCGTTCGTTCAATCGTTTGAATGGCCTGGAACGACTTTCAAGCTTTCGATCGGTCGATCGTTCAATCCTTCGAACTTCAACTCGAACGATCGATGCAGTTATCGATCGTTCGAGTTTACGAACCTACGATCATTCGAGCTTTCGATCGTTCGATCCTTCAGGCGTAAGGATCCTTCAAACATAGCCTATATCTTATCTAAACGATACTGTTTCTGTGCTAAATTCCAATGAAATCCATTCAGCCCTTCTAGCGCGAAGGAATAAAAAACATCCATCCATCTATGTATCTAACTTCACAATCTTTCGCTTTTATAATATTAGTAAGAGTAACCTATTTCTGCCTTATAACACCACCGCCACACCTATTTCTGCCTTATAACGGCAGTGTTAAGCACTGCTGTGTTCTGGCTTGAAGGGTGTGGTC
>DWPV01002158.1:0-17991 GCA_018251915.1 Urbanus proteus proteus
TACCATCAGGTGGACTGCAAGCTCGTTTGCTACTCAAATGTTATAAAAAAAAAAAAAAAAAAGCTTCATTTACTACTACTTCATAATATGTACATATACAAAGCATTTACATAATATTTAATCTTAATTAAAACACACATATGCAATTTTAATACTACTCTTTCTTTACTACTGTGTGGTAAACAGATCTTAATAAGAAATTTAATACTTTCTTCATTTCCCTTTACCATATTTCACTATTTTTGCTTACTTGCGCATGTGAATGCATAAGCATCGCTTTGTGGAACTAAGTGTCAGCTTTCCTCGCAACCGAGTCTTAGCTTTTCTTGCTGTGTTACGTAACAGGTTTTCCTGTAAACAATGTCTTTAGTAACTTAAAACAGAGTTGTACCTTTTAGCCTTTCTTGCTTGTTTTTTTAAGCTCTAAAATAACTTTATCATGTTACACTACAATTAGCTGTTGGCCGCGTTGTATGCACATGCGATAATACAAATATTTAACCCGTATGGGGAAAAAATATAAAAAAATTGTTCTTAGTGAATGTCTACCTCATAAAATATTATATTATTGACAACTATAACTTATATTGCCTAAGATTCTAAATACGTGCGCTAAATTTCGAATATTATTATTTGGATGAATATCTAAAAATAGGTAAAGTACCTTCTAGACTTTGTTACATCCCTACATACTTACATAATTATGCAAAAGCAACCTCCAAAATAGCGTACTAATCCTGTTCATTACCTACATTTAATATTGAATGTATCGGTAGTAATATGCTAGCTTCATGCTGTAATTCGCTTATATTTTCCTTTGATTTTATAGGTAGCTACTCATACACAAACTTTATGCAAAGTTTAACTGTGTTGTCAACGTCGTCATAGTTCCTATAGACACCTATGCACAAAGTTGTAGCAAGACACACAGACCGTATCAACTTAGTTTTCTGGAGTTGCCTGTAACAGTGTAAGTTACACAAACGGTAACTTTGATCAAATGCTTACATAATAAGTTAATACAGCTTTTATGCAACAGAATAAGTTGTAGTATCTAATAATTTAGATCGATGTTTTACAACGAGGGAACTTTTATAACCAACTAAAAGTAACAAAAATGTAACGTGAAATCACCAACTCGTTTATCCGAGAAATAAATTGGAATGTCTCTGGAATGCGTTTGTCTGCAACCCTTCTCATATAGCCAACTACTATGAGTCCTCTTAATTCATGAACGCTAGGAGTATACTCCACTATTCTACTACTACTACGAACATTGTTGAATAGAAGAACGGATTAGTATTTAACCTATGTCGGATGTTTAGAAACTGCCCAAATGATTTAACAACTGTCATTACCTATTTGGATTGTTATCTGTAGTCTGTTCATAGAAATATATTAAAGTAGGAGGGTCATAGGCAGGCCTGTCAACGTGAGTGTCCAACAAATAATAAAAGAGGGAAGATGACAAACCTATATTTGTCTCTGTCTAATCACTTTACTAGATTAAGTAGACTTATTTGTTCTCTCTTTTTTTCGTTGGACACATTTTAGCCTGGCTCCACTTCTCTAGGAGAGCCAAAGGCAGGCCTGTCAGGGGGAGTGCTCATCAAATAATAGAGAGAAGATGACAAACCTATACTTATCTTTGTCTAATCACTTTATTAGATTAGGTAGCCTCATTTGCTCTCTTTTTTTCGATGGACACATTTTGGGCTCGCTCCCCTCTTCTTGTAGAGTCATACGCAGGCCTGTCAGGTGGAATAACCAACAAATAATAAGAGGGAATATGACAAACCTGCATTTTCTTTGTCTAATCACTTTATTAGATTAGGTAGCCTCATTAGCTCTCTTTTTTTTTTCGATGGACACATTTTAGGATGACTCCCCTCTTCTAATAGAGCCATAGACAGGACTGTCAGTGCGACTATCCAACAAATAATAAAAGAGGGAAGATGGATGGAGGGAAGGGATCACCCAGGGTTGACTGGCAGACAATGCCATTGGGCATTAAGTTTACCCTTTGTACCCTTTGCTAGTCTAAGGTGTTCAAAAATAAATAAATAAATAAATAAATAAAAATAAACCGCATTCTAATCGGTTCATTCGTATTGGCTCTACAGCCCAACAGACAGATACACGCATACACAAATACATACGTCAAATTTACAAAACCCCTCTTTTTGCGTGGGGGATTAAAAAATAAATAACACAAACAAAATAAATAGGTATAAAAATCGAAAGATGCGTTCAAAACAAAATACAGTTGCATATATTTAAGCATATGAATAGATATCTACCATATAAGGTTACGTCCACACTAAGACCGATGAGCGATAAGCGAAAACAATTTTATAGCTTCACGTAACAACAATTTACTAAACCGACTACATACCAACAATAACCAAAAGTTTTAAAAACAATATGAGGCAACCACCAGGAATGGTAACGCAGTTGACTATGCTCTATCAAAATTTAATATACCAAAAATACCGGGTTCGATTACCGGACATTCAAAATGTATTGTATTGTACCCATTAATATACCACACCACAGTGTGGTTACACAATGTAAAGGAATATTGGAGTTTATTTTAAGAATAATTAAAAAAGATAACAAATTCAATCTAAACCGCTCAGCTTATGAGCGTAACAAAGAGTAGCACGAGCCTGAACCAATGACCTCAAACTGTTTCCTACATCTATTCTCCAATCTGTTATAAGGAGATACCTATAAATATAACATTCTTACCCTATAAAAGAATAACAGAGTTTATTTTACGAACAATAATAAAAGAGATACGTACAGACCAAAAAATTATGCAATAACTATATTTTACAAAGAAGAAAAATACATGCCTACGTGTCAAAAACCTATGCATCAACAGTTACTGCGTTAACAACAGTTATCACATACAATCGCTCACAAAACGTCTAAAACCTAAACGCTCAGCTTATGAGCGTAACAAAGACTTGCACGAGCCTGAACCAATGACCTCTAACTGTTTCCTACATCTATTCTCCAATCCGCTGTAAGTACCTACCTACTATGTGTTACTTTTTTATTCCTTTGTTAGAACAAGTTTGTAACGGATACAGTCACGAGCTTAGCTAGTATTAATTTACAGTAAAAGCAACGATAGCTTATTGGTTTGAATGTACGCCAATTGGAAGTCCAGGGTTCAACTCCCAGGTATCTTCGATAATTTAAAATTATTTGCGTTTTAAAAGTTAATCATTACCTACGAGTCTCAATTGATCTTAATTTAATAAGTATTTATTAATTTGCACTGGAGCAGCATAGTGAATCATGATTCAAGTTTCAGTAGGATGGCTATTGACTAAATCGCTAAAATTGGAGTACCTATAAATAGAGAACAAGGACAATAGACATACAGGTTAAAACCAGGGATGTTACGAAGATCCGTAACCGTAACCAAATCTATCGGATATCCGAAATAAAAAAGAACTATCTGTATCGTAACTGAATCCGATATAAAAGTTTCAAATAATTTCGGATAGGAGTTCAAATATAATACAAAATGACAAGTTTTCACCCGACCGAGTCAACATAGCAGCCGTGTACGTTCCTTAATTGCAAATAAAGCACATGATTACTTAATTGTAATTCATTTTTCTTTTACTATTCCTTGAAAATCATATATCCGTATCAGAAACTATCGGTTAGTCCGTAATAATTTCATATCCATAACCGAATCCGAAACCGATATAATTTTTTTCAGCTATCCGTATCCAGATCCGTATTTCACATCCATAACATCCCTATTAAAACTCATCCCTATAAATATGACTCTACAATATAAATACTAACACAGCAAGGTTTGACTGAAAGTACCTAAATTATGGATCCGTATAAGTTTCACAAAACGTATTGCACCTACTTGTTAAATGTATTGTACCAACACTAAGTACAGGAATAAACTCTACCTTCTATTTAATAATAACAAGAGACAAATGGAATTTTAATAACGCTCTCAAAACGCAAATAGCGCTAGTATTCCCTATATTATATGTAGGTATCTATTCCCTGTGTATTCACTGTGTTATAAATATCAGGAATATACTAAGATAAGCATAGAAATACCTACTCATAACCGAAATATTTATTCATAATGTTGTCTGACCGGGGAACGAACCCGGAACTCTATGCACGGAAGTCTACTATAATATTACCATTACAAGGGGATGTGTAAGAAACTATCTAAAGAATTTTACTGTATCTCTTAATAATACCTACATAGATATTAGGTACCTACTTAGCCTGTAGTCAACTTCTTACAAATAACTTGAAAGCAAAACAATTTTACAAGACTCACGGTAAGGTAAAACTAAATAAAACCGTTTATCTCACTACTATATAAGTTAGCCAGTACTTTATTTGTATACAAACAATTATTAATGACACCTACCCATTATATTACAATACTAGGATTTGGGGTTCAATGAACGAATGACAATAGGTATGAATTTGTTCACTGTTACCCGAGAACAAGTGTGCCTAAAAGTAGAGTCGTGTTGCCACATTGGCCGTAAAATATTAAGAAGCGTTTGTTACGTAACGAAATATCCAAGACCAGGTTAATTAAAACTGACCTTATGCTAGCTTTAACTATTTTATTGAACAAGTATCAAACTCGATAAAAAGAAGAAAAAAACGTTTTCGTGTTTCAATACGTAAATCTTCCAGTATGATAATAGGTACGTTTGAGGTATAATTCGGGCATTAATCGGCCTAATCTCGTCAGGCAATTCCTTATTAGTTTATAAATAGCGGAGAACCCAAACAAGTCGGTACGGCGCCGCAACCGCCCTTGAACTGAGGACGGAGGCCCTCGCGGAGGCTGCGACGGCGAGGGCGGAGCCGGCCCGGCCAATCAGCGCCCCTTCACATTTTTCAGCCCCCGCCCGCATCGCCGGACGCTGCCCAAAAACAAAAGGATCAAAGTCGGCGAAACCTATCTCTTTCTTTGTGAGGGCAGCAAACGGGATTCGATGAGAGGATAGATACAGAGTGTCGCGCGCGCGCGAATCGATAAGCCCGCCCCCCGCGCGCCGCCGCCCCGCGCCCGCCGGCCATTTGCACGGATGTTTACTATTATTATTTTATTGAACGGACGCTCCAAGTGGCGAAATAAGAATATTTACAAATCACCGAAACGTAATCCGACCAATTACCTCCGAGTTACAGCAGACGGCGCTTCGAGAGGGCTTACGGAATCAACGCCGCCGCAATACGCTCCTCTTCTTTTTGTTGTTTGCCCATTTATTCTTAGAGATATAACTCTAGTTATTTGATTTCATACATTGCTATCTCACAAACAGATAGGTTCATAATAAGTTTTACAGTTTATACTTCGATGCTCACTTTAAAACAAATGTAACGGAGATAAGTTTTATATCAAAGATTTGTATTCAATCATTCATTCAAACATAGAGAGTTCATAAGTGGGTATGTTGTTAAGTTCATAAGTAAGTATAATTACGTTAGTAGTTTCAAACAACACCTAATAAAATTTGCGTATCTAGACTACGGTTTATTAACTAGAGTTTAAGAAAATTAGCTATGGTTTCTGTGAGTAGGTACCTAGTCGGCATTGCATATTTATTTTTCTGTGACCTGATCTTTGTTTTTGCGTTACATACATACCTAGTTAAGCATCATTTTTTGTATTTACGTGTCCCATGATAGCCAAACCGTTAAGTTTAAAGGTAACCACATGTCTTCTACCTACTTCTTTATGTCTATACTACCTCCGATTACCAACACAACGGCTCATCAAACACAGCTATAGTCATTTTTCCTTTTCATCTTTCCTTTTAATGAGATATTTTTCTAATTCGCTTTTGAGGATGTCAATACGGAGATATCAATTATGGTTTACATTGAGTATAGACAATCTATTTCGTTAATAAGTGGTTGTTGTAGGCACATAGTAGAGCTGTCCTTGCAATCTCTGCTCTACATAGATAGATAGTGGTAAATTCGACTACTACATGAATAAGTACTGATAGAGTTCTAGATATAGAGACCTAAGTATACCGAAGATAGAATACCTACCTATCTACAAAGTAAAAGTTTTTTCATTAAATCTAGGTCTCTACCTACTCACATATACCTACTAAGAGGACCTAAGTAAGGTCTCTACCTTACTTAGGTCCTCTTAGTATTTATTCCTAACCTAGGTAGGTTACAGAAGGACTTTAGTTCCTACCTCGATGGATTTGGCCCTACCTCGATATACATAATTAAAATAAAGGTACCTATAGGTAAACAGGGATTTTTTTTTAATTTATTAGAATAGGTACCTGATACTCTAGTAATATTTTTTATAATTATGTTCGTATACTTACCTACCTAATGCGTCATTCCTAATCACTTAGGCACCTACATGGGGGTGCAAATAATGCCCTAGGTATTTACGTTCTGGATATCCTAACACTACCTCTAAAGTCCAGATGGATTATAGGTAAGGAGAAAGTTTTGTGATAAATAGGTAGATAACATGGGTAAGTCGGGCTATAAAAAGGTGTCTGCTATATTTAGTGGGCCTAGATTACAACATAATTAGTACGTGCCTAAGATTATCTACCTATGATGAAAAAATAAAAAGACCCAAAAATAGTTTACCTATTATGCACCGCGCCCACGCCACAATCTAGCCAATTCTACCCTATAGGTACCTTTTTTGTACATATCTAACAGTGGAGTTAAGCAGGTTCAAGACTTGAATAAGTTGGTATACCTACAATATAGGTACCTATAACCAATAATCCCACACCAACTTAGTTCTCATAGCATCTATGTTTGACCTTAAGTAGAGCTCTACCTACATAATTCTATTCAGATTTACTTCTTAGGTAAGTAGATATTCCTATGGTATAATGATTTCGGCGTAGATTTATTAGTATCCCACTGCTGGGCAAGTTCCTCCGCTCAAAAGTACATGAAAGGTCCTTAAAAACTAAAGAGATTTCTAGGGTAGAATATAAATATAAAAATTGACGAAAAAAAGCGCTAGCCAAGTGCGATTGGTAGAATTCACAAGTGCACACAACTTTAAACCTTTCAGAGCTGGTTATTAATTAAAAAAGGTGTTTTTTATTATTAGTAAAAACATGTTAGTTAAATTTAAATAACTTTTTTAAATATTAAACTCGTCACTGACTCTACCTTCCTACAATACCCATGTCTACTGCAGCATGTTGGAATTTGCTTCAACCTTCGGTCTGTTGTCTCTACATGTAGGTTAGGCACTCTAATCTACCTACTCTTACGACTTATTAGTTA
Source organism: Urbanus proteus proteus (assembly GCA_018251915.1). NCBI lineage: Eukaryota > Metazoa > Arthropoda > Insecta > Lepidoptera > Hesperiidae > Urbanus > Urbanus proteus. The sequence continues at coordinate 7,309 of DWPV01002158.1, forward strand.
GTTTACATTAGCAAGTTCACGGCTAAGGTTAGTAGTGTCTCTGCCGTGGAATAGAGCCTGTAACTAGGAAAATAATTTATGACTTAACTAAATTAGAAACTTGGAAAGGCATGGGTGCTTTTCCTTTACTACTAGAAACAGGTATGTACCTTTATATACATACATATCAAATACAAAAAATTACCCACTTATGCGTATTGGTGACCACGATAGAAAAATAAATTCACAAAAATACGCTACACTCAGTATAGGTATGCTAAATAGCTACCCACATTAAAATTAAGTGGGCAGTTAAAATATCTCATAAGCAGATTAGCTTATTCTGCTTAGATGTCTACGAGTAGGTATGATTATGGAGTCTTATAAGAAAATATTTCAAAAATTTACTCTACTTCCTAACAGGTACCCATACCTAAGCAAATACAAGATATTAACTAAGTGGAATAAATGGATACTTACGTAATTGGTATTTCTATCCTATTTTATGTAGGTATACAGTTTTTAGATATTAGTTTCAACCAAACATCAAAATTAAACTCATTTATTACTTAGGTACAAGTAAAGGAACTGTTTTGCAAGCTACCTGTGATCTAAACTATGAAATATCATAAATCACATTCAAATACCCAATACAAAACTTTATTATTTTTAAATATTTCATCGGATATTTTATGACAAACATAAAATTATAACGCTATTTACCTTACTTAATATTTAATTTCAGCGCCATCTATACAAGCTTGTAGTAACCAATAACACAACTGCTCGACTGGTGAAGAGAGAACCGACGACACTGCCATCTAGTAACGTATATAAAAAACCTTCAGTTTTGTAGCTGCTGTTAGTTCTCGTTAGTTTTGTAGATGGCGCTGTAATTCGAGTCAAATGTAGGAAGTTTAGCGGATTAATAACAAAAAATATTACACATTGCCGATATATTTCTACGTAATAAAGCTTTATAATGGCAAAAAAAAATTAATTGTATAAAATCACCGTTTTAATTCTTATTTTAATGCCTCTCTTTGTTTACTGCGCAATAACTATGCTAAACAACTTCCGTTTGCCGCTCGACGACATCACGCACACGCAAACTCAGGACATGTAGCTAACTTCACTTTGTAAATGTTCGATCTCTTTCAACTACGTCGAGGCTTGGTACTATTTGGGATTACGCTTTTCGGTAATTATTGTTTTACTCATTGAAATACTGTGTTATTGCAATTTGTGATACCCAATCTAGTCAAAGGTGAGTGGCGAATCGATTGAGAATACCGCGAGTGCATAAAATTGGCGCGTTAGTGTCTGTCAACATAGCTAATAAGTGTTCGCACGGAGTGGCGTTTATGCACGTGTAATTAAAATATAGACGTGATTTTTCGGTTGCAGATATGGCTTTAAGCGTTGCACTACCTCTATCCGGGTTGGAGACGGAGAATTTTAACTCGTTCAGCTCGTTCGGGCATATCATAGACATAGCGGGCCTCTCCCAGTCGCAAACGAGCCCGAGTCCGTCCGTCTCCAGTGAATCTAGCGGTATCGGCTCGCTAGGCTCACTCAAATCGGAGTCTGTGAGCGACTCCTTGCCGTCTAGTCCTCAAACAACAGAAAAGGTGAGTAATTACTTCCATTTTACATTATTTTGTTTGCGTTCGTCCTGGCCTTGACCTCTCTATTTTCATAATATTCCGTAATGGCGAATGTCTTACGCTATCAATGTTGTGTACAACTGACGTATGATAATGGAAAGATTTGGCGACCATAAGTTACGATTAGCAAGTGTTAGCACTTCGGTTGTTATGTACGGTTCTTATTAAATACGTAGTAACGCTAGTACAATTTAATTTGCTTCGGTTCTTTTATATTTTTTTAATACATAAAATATCTAAATAAGTGATCTTTATTTAGTAAGGTATTCTTGTTCGAAGTTCGAAATATGTTGAAAATATCATAACATTTTATCATACAAAGACATTGAACATATTGCTATGGGTACTGACAGGTGCCAGTAGACATGCGCTCCAGTCTTCAAGTTAGGTTACTCGACTGCTACAAATAAAAATTAAAGTAGTTACAGCTGACAACTGAGATTTAAGCAAAACAATTTTATTAGTGTTGTTTACATCGATTTGATATTTACTGTTTACTTCATAAATATCATAACTTTTTCAGAAATTGTTCGAACACGTAGTGCAACCACAGCCACGTCCAAAGGAGATCAAAGAAGTGAAGATCACATATGGTGGGCGTGACATCCTTAACTTGATGAGTAATCTCACAGAAGCTCGATGGAACTACCGTGCTACGGTGCTGCCGCCAAACAACCCAGCGCTGTTCTTTGCCAACCGCTCTCAGTATCACCGGCTGGGACCTTACGGAACACGCACACAGTATGTAAAAGACAACTGCCGTTTCTGCGGCTTCTCTTGGGTTGCGGCTGCCACAGAATGACTCGCCACCGAGTCAATCTAAACTCTGAACAAACGAACGTTGAGCGAGTATCACTGGGACACATCAGGGTGCATATCGACTAAAATCCTGTCACATTGGTGCTCATATCACCATATAAACTCTAAACCAATGACTTTAGTTCCTTCTAACACTTTTGATAAATTTATGACGACCTGATGTTTTCTAGTGAAATACCAGGGATTAACTATTTTCTATCTACACATTCTTTATTTATGCTTTTTTGATTTTGAACAATTTTTTTTATTTGAACTAAAGTCAGTGGTTGTGTGACATTTTCCTAATAATATACGTAGTTTTGGTAATCTCACTGCTGTGACCCAGTTTTACAGATGACTGTGGAATATGTATGCGGCTATCGTCTCGCGCATTCGTAGAGTTACATTTTAATCGTGACTTAATACTGTGATCTTAATTTAAACAAGGCAATTTTTTGACAAATTCTGTGAAACGCGTGACGATACAAATGACTATGTTTTTTTGTTTATTAACTTATTTCATTGTGTGATAGATAAGTTAGGCTTAATTAATACTTTTAACGTGCATTGCCATAAGACTTCATAAGTTTACTCAAAATCGGCATTTCACAAAAAGAACTCATTACTTCCAATTCCAATGACATAATATAAATTATTTCTTCAAAGACAGAAAATTAATGTGTTAAATAATTACGCTACATTTAGTTCCTCTTAGAAATGTTAATGTTTTGTTATCCAAAGAATCTATTTGTTTTAATTTGCATATTATATTATCTATAAATTGTTGAAGTATGCAATTTATATTGATTAGTATAAAATCAACTGGTTGAACAGATTCAGCCAATAGATTTTGTGCCCAATGACAAAGCAATATTTAAATTAGGACATTTACATTTAATATCATTATGTGTTAGTATTTCCCACCATTACATGTAATTGTGATTATTTAAATATTGTTTTATGATAATGTTTAGTCTCTAGAGATAATTTAGATATATTCCACAGTCATTTTCTATCAATAGAATTGTCATTGTTTAAACCAAAAGGCTGCTTCTCGGATGTTATATTATTTACGATTTTGACGAGATGGTGGCACGAATTTAAAGCCAAGCTGTAAGTTAATTTTAAGGTCTAAATATGATTGGTGGTTTTACCGTCCGAGCATAACGTAATAATAGTGATGACATATAATCTAAAGGATATGATCTTGATACATTGCCCAAAAATCTAATTCCTATAAACTCAATATAAAGCTTAAACTCATTTAATTATATGACGAGCCCATACAAAACGTAGTCAACATGGGTTATCAGTGCATATCATCACAAATTAAAGCAGTGATTAGATATTCTAAGGTATTAGTAGTTGTTACAGACAGTTTTAAAACGTTTGAGTCATTGATGTGCCCAGATGCTGGGCATCTAATTAAATTATAATAAGTGTCGTTGACAGACTGGCAATATCTCTATGTAAATGCATATATAAAGTGTAATATCCATGGTCTCTTTAACTTAGTCAAGATATTTAATAGTGTGAGTCTCTTCAGGTAATGTAAGTTTAATGTATAACATACTAACTATAATGAATATTGATACTGTCCTTTTGTGCAACTTTAGTTCTGCTATGTTGTGATCAGCTTTAAATTGGAACTGGAGTATTTGTACACAATAATGTTGACATATTTCCCACAAAGTTATTTTTATAAAAAAAATGTTGATATGAGACAATACAGTTGTAGTTATCAAAATTTCCTTTATACATACTAATATGAAATTCGCTTAAATGTTTGGCAAATTTTTTGGAAGGGACCAACATCCACACATTGATTTCCTTTTTGTTTATCGTGTTCCTTTTCGGTAGCAGAACATCCATTGGAATTTTATCACAATCAATATTTGTGTTGCATTTTATCAACTGCTTTATCTTGAGTCATCACCGTATGTTTCTGTTTTCGTTTTTAAATATATTTAATCAATATACTGGGCTATGAACATAAGTCGTTACAAGTAGGTGAATATTTTACAAAATTTAATTTATATATTTATGATTCAGTGGGTCATGACTGAACATATAGCATGGATCTCAGAATGCAGCTGCAGTGATAAATTAACGATAAAAAGTGATCATTAATGCCTCAGTTTGTGTTGTAAACGCCTCTAAATATGTTTTTGATGTGTCACAAGTATATTTAGAGCCGCTTACAAAAATAGTGTGCTATATCCTCAGTCACACGTACTCACGAAACGGTTGTTATGATTACCTATTTAAAATCAATGTTGCATTCAGATTATTTTTAGTTTTAACTTATAATATGACAAAGTTTCAATCGAATGTAGTTCAAAAGAAGTATTGGGAGCGATACGCACAGTTTTATAATGTACTAGCTCTTGTGTATGTGTCCTTACGTTAGCGAGTGCCGTCGGCCCGCGCGCCGCCGACACAGGCCGAGGTGCGATGCAATATTTGCATTCCAGTTTTGTGTTTTTAAGTTAGCAGCCGAGGAGGGTAGTAGTGTTAATTTTTATTTTAATCCACATTGCCAAATATTTTGGTTGTTGTGCTATTTATTTCGTTGAATGAATACTTCTGAAATATCAATTTTAGTACCTTCCATTAAGTGTCTTCAAGTGATTTTACAGTGTTTTGATCATTTCAATTTTATGCATTTTATTTTGTTTAGTCAAATCATTATACACGATATTATACCTAATATTATATGTTGTATTATATTTATCGTTCATTCATATTTATGATAAATATTTTTTCTCATTGAACTGTAGTCAAATGACAGTATTTTTATAATGAAAATTGTATAAGGATGAAGGGTTTTTTGCCTAGACGAGGCGACCCGGACGTCGCGCGCGTCTGCGTGTATTACGTATAACTGATAAGCATTATGTAGGTTTAGCGAAATAGAATTAACTCGGAGACAAACTCCAAGTACCAAAACTTATTGGTTCAATGTTGTTCTCGTATTATGGTGATATAGTGCGTCGCACGCGGCGCAGAGCTCAATATTTTAGTAACCCTTAAGAAAATTAATACCTCTTTTGAAAAGTTAAAGTATATATTATATATTATATCCAATCGATAATCACATGTATTTCCCTGTTTATTTTGATGTGATATCATAAACGACTGATCTGAATTTAGTTTTTAAGTTGGTTATTGATATGCAGTGCTATTTCGAGAGTGTAATTAAGATTTAATATTGAAAGTGCCAATGCTCGTAATTTAATCTATATGACTGTTCCTTTAATATAGCTGTTTGTAAGGGCGCGGCCCTCGGGCCCGCTCCGCCTCATCGACTTCAGTATAAGCAATCCTTCCTTAATGTATAAGTTTCAAATGTTACTTTAATGCAAACACGTAACGTGCACAATCTCAGTAATGCTTGCAATATTATGTGTAACATGTTTAATTCCTCACTTTCATAATTTAATCCAGCGTAATGTTAAGAGTACAATATGAGATGATGTTATATCATTTTAGTATCAAAATTAGCCGAAGATGTTAATATTATTATTAGTTAGGTAAAATTTTAACATAGCTTCGTATAATTGGGATGTTTTAGTATTTAGTAGTGTATAATTATGGCGTAGTGGCAAGCGATGTGTCGTGAGTGAAGTGAGGTAATGTTAGTGGCAATAATACTCGATGTAAGAAGTTCCCTGCCAGCGAGCTCCGCCGCTCCCGCGGCCGGCGCACACAACTGAACGATAGACACTAGGCGATTATTTGTTGTAATTATAATAATAGCCGTAGGTATTTTATCGTACTTAATAATTATTCTTGCGATGCCTTAATTCTGGTTGTCAATTAGACATGTCTGCCTAGAGTGTTATCATTGTTTTTATTTATTTTAGTTTTTGCTGTTCCGGTTTCCTCCGTGAACTTCCAGTCCAGGCTGTTCTTTTAAAATGATTTTGAGGTCGATTTATTTTTACCTAAGTGTTCTTATTAAATGTTACCAAAATGTTTTTAATAAAATATTTTTATATGTAAAACAATCTTTTATTTTTTCCAATTACTACTACACTCTTGAAGTTCAGTCCTTTGACTCTAAAACCTCTAAATGTTAACTTTTAACATTAAACAAACATTTAGTTATTAATCTAAAATCGCAAGTAAACAAGAAATGGTAGTGCGACAACGAAAATAAATGTAGTTTTTATTCTCACATATATTTTATGGACTGTCACACTCTCATGGCGTAAACATTTCGTCCCACTGTGGGCAATGTGCCAATATAATCCTAACGGTGAGGAATTATTTAGACGATAAACAACCCTTCTAGTATCTACTAGCACATACGGGAAGAAATATGAATCGTAGGGAAAGTTTAAAGTCGTAAAATATTGATCAATTAAACCTACTGTATACTTAATCAGTTTAAAATATGTAACTATTTTTCTGACAAAAACGCGCCTATGGCCTACTACTTATGATCAAAATGAATCCTATTGGGATCTATTATTTATCTAAAATTGATGTTTCCCATGATTTCAGTTGATATGACAATCGGGATGCTAAAGGGATAATCACTCCTATCGCTTTCGATCTAATATGTTAATATTGTTTATCGAAGCTATCGCCTATTTAATTCAATTTAATTATTATAGTGTTTGTGTGTGTATTATAGCACATGAATCTAAGTACTTATTAAAAAGTCTATGGGAGTATCGTAAGTCTAAAAAAAATTCTATTCATAAAGTCTTCCAACCTTCGTATGGGTCAAGCCTCTCCCAAAACGAAAATCTTGTACACGCTACTGAAAACAAATATTTACCTACAGAAGGTATACAAATTGAACTATTTTAAATTTAAAAAAAATTGTGGCACGACAAAAATAAGTTTCCTAAACCTGTCCATATTATGAAATATTTTTTTCCAGATCTTTGTTTTTTTCAATACTACGTAGAAGCGCATAATAATAAAATATTCATTATGATATAGTTATCTCTAAATGCAGGAACATTTGGTTATAAATATGTTTGTATTATGTTGATATGTAAACTATTAATTAAGTAGGTAGGTAAGTACCTACTCTATCGATTAATAAATTGTAAACAAGTGATTACATCATCAAAACACAAAATGGATACCAGTGTCATTCTATGATTTTGTGCTCACTACTCAACCTCTTAGCGAAAAATTTTATAAAATAGAGCCATCTACTGACATTTTAGCAAATATAAATGTAAAGTTTGTACAACAAGGTCGGTATTTGCGATTGCGTATGAACGCCACCTAGTGACAGTATGTAACACCATTACAACGCCACCTACAATGCTATGAAATCTGTTTTGAAGAAAATGTAAACACCAAAAGATGGCGCTAGTAATACCACAAAGAGAGTATGTAAGTTGTTTCTAAAAGATGGCGTTAGTATGAGGAGAAACCATAGAATAAAAAAATATACACAATCATCATTGAACCACGAAATATTATTTTTTATTTTATTTCTGTACTTTAATTAAAAAAAGTTGGTTAACTCCATTCTGGGGAACGATTAGAATTTGTGACATTTTCGAGGGTGGAGTTGACCAAGTTTGATATTTAACTACAAATTTAAAACTTTTACATGAATCATCTGTAGGTAGTTCTGGGAGCAGAATAGGGCTACGTTATCTCCTGCCTGTCGTAAGAGGCGACTAAAAAGGGTGGAAGCTCCAACCGGACCCATCATCATCGTCATTTTCCATGTGGATATTCATTAGGATATAAGATTTAAAAGAAAATAAATGACGATTGGCTGTAAATGACTTGAATCCATGGCCGTAAAACAAATTTAAGAAACAAATAACAATAGACATAATTGCAGACTCGGCGGGAAAGAACCGTTTCATCATCATGTTCCCTATGAATAATTATTATAGGATACCTATAATATTATTATTGTATGTACCTACTTAAAACCCCAAGAAACAGAAAGTAAAGCAGCCTTGTTCGACAAATTACATTTCAAACCTTTTTGATAATATAATCTTGGACAACCACTACTTTGGGTTAATGGAAGTGCCCTAGAAATACGTATATGCCAGAGTTATTGTTATTCATTAAGTGACAAAAACTTTCAACTAGTGGTCTACTTACCTAATCATAAAATATTTGACATACATAGGTACATAATTTATACTGCTTTAAAAACCCCCTGGTGGCGGTCCTAAGCGTCGCGATAAGGACTCCGGGATTTCCATAGGAACGCAAGCGAATTCTTCTGGGCGCGTTGCTGGGCTCCAACCAGATGAGCAATTGAGCTCATCACACCATCTGGTGTTAAGGACGGTATGTGACCACACATACCGACAACATTCCCGGGGTCGCGCTCCAACTCTAGCCGCGCGCAACCCTGGAAGCACCCGTTTAGTTGCCTCTTACTACAGCCAAGAGATACCGTAGCCCTATTCCGGGAACTATAGAGACACGTAGCAATATCTGTAGGTAGATACGTAGGTACTTACAAAATCATTAAAATAAATAGAAATAAATATATTATTGATACACGTTATTTTTATAGAATTGACGCCGCATGATATTTATCAGATATTTATCTTCTAATGCTCCTACATTAGAAGATAAATATCAGCAGTGTACGTGATCTCTGCGACCCATTGAAATCTGCAACTAACTCTACATAGAGCAGAGATCCTATGTAAAGTCATGAAAATGCATTGTCACTCCAGGGTATATCATTCTGTTGACATGCACGCCCTTTAAAGAAACACATGAACTCCACTCCACTCCTCCACTCTAGAAATATGTAGATGTGACGGTGGTACCTCTCTGGTTGACCCATGCCTAGTACCGACTGATTCAACTACCTACCTAACCATTGAATTTAATGTAGTTATTTAGATACTTATCATATTTAGTGTTTTATGTATTACTAGCTTTAAATTAAATAGGAATACATATATAGACATAACTGAAATCCCGCTCTTCCGCGTTCTGAAAGTTTTTGCAAAAAATAAAGTAGCCAATGTTACGCCTTAGACCTTCAGCTATCTTTCAGTGAGAGTCTCGTCAAAATCAATCCAGCCGCATAGAAGATTATCTCAGCCAAACAGACAGACAGAATAACATTTTTTTATATTGCATTTTTGTTATAGGTATCGTGTATACTTTCATATGAATTGAGTAAAATCTTTTTTTCATTTTGAAATCACAGGCACTTCAATTTTATTTAGATATTTGTATAGATGTGCCAACTCAATGTTCATCTAATAAACATACAGAATCCTAATTACTTGCAAAATATAAAATATAAACCCACTATCATAATATAGTGGGTTGTAGATATTAAACATTTTGTATTATTATGTATTCGGTACATTGTCCCAATCATGGCGGCATTGTTTATTATACTGTAATAATAGCAACGGGGATGTTTTTGTTTGGAATATCCACTTTTGTGCCTGTATAATGGGTTTATTCATTCCGACGGGCGCAAAGTGTCGCTTTTATCGGCTGTACAATGGAAGGGAATCAAAGAAATTACGATTTCCACTGGCCGATTCTCTACTTAAAGTTCGGTGTCTAGGTAGGCATGTCAAAAGACACCGTTTTATTATATTAGTTATTAGTTTGTAATGTTTTAGTCACGAACGTAGAAGACATTGAGTCTTCAGTCAACGGTACGACATTAGGTAAGTAGCCACCTGCCAAAGAAAAAAACACCACTGATTCAACTAGTTACTGTAATCACCGTAAAAATGTCTCTTTTCTTTTTAAGAAAATGGCGTTAAGTGGTCAGACTGGTCAGTGCCGTCTTAGTGCATAGTGTAGTCAAATAATGAATTCTAATGAACAAGATTCGGTATCCCTCTAATAGACGCATAATCGGCCATCCAATTTTAATATTGTACCCTCTACCTTAGATCATAGATAGAAGGATTCCACATCTTTGCCCCCTAGTGCTAGACTGAAATGGGTATTCGTATGTCTGTCACGCTGTTTTAAGTCAAGACATGGCAGCGCTTAGCACTGGTCATATGAGACAGAAAAACCTGTAACCATATAATTAATGTTAACTTTTGTTTGTAATGTATTGTAATTTAATTTTCAACATTTTTTATATGATCGAAATAGCAAACGAACGTGCAGTCCACCTGATAATAAGTGGCCACTGCCGCCCATGGACATCTGTGATCAACCCCAGTTAAGATCAAGGTCCTACCTGAGGTTGACCACAGATGCGTTGCTACCCCTGAGGACTGAGCTGGAACGCCTCGGATAA
>DWPV01002159.1:0-17987 GCA_018251915.1 Urbanus proteus proteus
CCTGGCGAGTCCATCGTGAAATATAGGCGGCACACCAGAAGGAATTACAAAAATCGTATCGGCATTGAACGTGTTAATACTACCAATTTTAGGATAAAAGAAGTGATATTGTATTTTTTTGTGATGATTCTTTATCACCTTATTAACTTACCAACATGTGAAGGCCAAACTGTGATATGTGGATGTGAGTGGTACCAACCCACAACTCTCAAGGGTCGACCCACCTCCGCAGCCAATTCCTCTGCTCTCAAAGTAGCCTGCACCAACTGCTCTTCAGATATTTCTACTCTGTCAGGCTTCTTATCTAAACGTCGTAATATAACTGACGATACTATAGATACCAATGAGTTGTCTTTGTGTACCTGATGAAATAACAATAAGTTGAAAAGCCTTTACAACTTGCAATAAAAATATACTCATAAAAGGTGTTGAGGTACTTATAAGAAGTTCCTGACTAATTTGTGAAGTAAACTATACCTCTCCAATCAATAAGCCCATTATTTCCTCCTTTTCAGTCGATAATGCATGTTGACAACAAACGAGGGTGACATCAGTTGAAAGTAATACTTTATGAAGCATAGTTTTCGGCAAATATCTTGTATTAATAATTAGTAGTATGTTTTACTATCTTGCGGCTTCCGAGTGAAAAATTATCCTCACAAATATATGAATTCAAAAATAAAATGATCGCAATTCGCAACTATCTAATCCATCTAAACAAAACAATTCGTGTCAGTGTCAAATTGACAAGTTTGACAACATTGATAGTGACATTAGTGACACAGTAAATTTTTTTAGTAGTTTTTACGGATTTGGCGTTATGCCTTTTAGCCCAATGACACAGTTATCTTTTTTCAACAGATGATAATATATTATGTATTATCTATTTAGATTATAAATAGCCTTTCACAAGGGTATAATTAGTGACCGAGAGAAGCTTCGGGTTTGTCCAAAATGGGCCGAAAACATTGACGAACTCCTAGGTCTAACATGCGCCAAAGATTCACGAACAAAAGTGGAAACGCACACACTCCGTTGTGGACTATCGTCGCCAGCTGTGTTAGAAATTCAATTTATTCGAAATTTTATAATTTTTTCAAAAGTTGTAAAATCAATTTTAATAACAGTAAGTGTAAACACTCTATTATCATCAAACTTTAATTTAAAATCTTTTCGAAACCTTATTTATCAGTCGTTACTTATTTACTTTTAGTCAATCTTGAACAGCAGTGTACTTACTAAACAATTCCACCCAATTGGAATTGAGCCGAAACTTACGCCGATTGAGTTCAATATTGCGTGAATGAAAAAACATTAGTAAACGAACTCACGTAAACTTTTATTTAAACGTTTATAACGACCTTTGGCCATACCGGTCACTATAACGGGTAACGGGTATTTTCGACTTATTTTATGAGTAGGTAACGACGTTATCTTCGACAGATTCATTGGAATTGATTGACATTGGTTTTGTGAGTAGCACTGCTGATTGATTCTGCTGAAATCTTATTTCTTTTAAAACTTTGGCTTCGGCTTCGGTCAAAGGTTGCAGCTATATTCGGATATCAGCTTTTATTCGGAAATCATTCGGATAATCGGCTTCGGCCAGAAATCGACCTTCAGTCGAAACCGCTCTCATCATGCAGAACGTATACACAGCATCTCCAGTACTAATAACTGCAGCTGGATTTCTTGAAAGTGCCACCATGGCCTTATGGGAGGGAAAGAGGCTTTCAGCAAAATTCAGTCTTCGGCTCGGCAAACTGTCCTGTGATTTAAATGTGGCAGAGGTCCTGTAGTTCTTATGCCATACTCTTAAATGTCTCTTCACTGTATTAGTTAGAGATATCTTTGTAACTAATACGGTGAAGAGACATTAATAAGCTCTCTAATTATAAAAACAGCTGCATCTTTTTACTATATCAAAATACCTTTCAGAAAAGCCATAGTTATAAATCTCAAAATAGACCTCATATCGTCGCGGATCTTTAATATGTTTTAACAATATTACGGTTGAATATGACAGACCAACTATCTGATAGCATTTTAAAGAAAAAAAAACAAAACATCGCCTTATTTATACATGCAGCTAACGAAAAATGATGAAAAGGGCTGAATTATTAAAAATCTGAAAAACTCTATCTTCGAAAACTGTGACACTTCCACTGAGGTGATTTTTTTTTCTGAGAGGTCACACCTTTGTCCTCCTCAAGTTTGTCGTGTTACTTTTGGGACATCTACAGGAGATATTTGGGCCCAAACGTAAACGCAAACGTTTTCCCAAAAAAAAAACTCGTAATAGGGGTACAGGGGTAGCAACGCATCTGTTGTCGATCTGGGGTTAATTACAGATGTTCATGGGTGCCATGGGTGGTAGTGGCCACTTACTATCAGATGGGCTGCGTGCTCGTAAAATAGAAAGTATGTCATTTTTCCCCCTGTGACTATTTTGCTATTCCCCCTTAGGCTGTGTTTATGTTAAAACTAAATTTTAATAGTCATTACATTACAAGTTAATAAATGTTTTTGAATTTTATAATTGTAATAATAAGTATAAAATTAGAATTGATTTTCATCACAATATCATATTTAAATGTACTAAATAAATGTACTAACAAATATAAGACATGCGTCAAAAGTAAAGATTTTTCGTACAAACGATTAGTTTTAGAGTTTAGTGAATAAAATAAACGTTGCAATTTGTGTTACAAATTAACATAGTTAAGTGTAAACTAATCTTTATACTGGTGGAGGTCGATAGAATGTAACGCCCATTTCGTCCCCTCGGCTTCAGCTACCCGGCAATATAGATGGAAAAAATCGTATCGATACATTGTACAGGCACGGATCGAAACGTTTTGTATTATGCATACGATGTTTCTATTATTTTTCTAAAAGAGTTTTTTTTTATTAAAATAGATCTCAAGTTCTTATTACAGTTTGTATTTAGTTTGCTAATAAGCTATCACCCATATTCAGGTATAGTTAGTCCGATTTTTTATGAGTCTTGTAAGTATTAGTCCTCCATTCAATTGGCCTACTTAACGTACCTATCTTACGTAACTATTGCAATTAGGAAATAATGATTTAACATGATCCATATCGTAAGTCCATATTGCATTGTATCGATACCCAGTAATATCGATACCTATCGTACATCTCCAGTCGGCAATTTCCAATGCCAATTGCTATATTATGTCACGCTGACAATCATAATCAATCAGCTGAATCAGGCGAAACGACGTCACAGCGACGATAATAATTTGAATAAAAGGTACGGTGTTATTTGAATTGGGACTGAAGTGGATAGAACGCGAGGGCAGCGTTAGGAGAACTACGCATAAAATTTCCTTGACCAGTCATACATAAATTATACCTATATATAAAATAGGAGCGTCAAATTACACAAGTGTATTTATAATATTTTAATTTACCAATTACATATTATATCCACTTATAAATTTATTCGACTTTGCATTTAAATTTTGTTTAATTGTTTGAAATATCTGAACAAAATTATTTCAGCTGGCCTGTAAAGTTATATTCTGATTTGGCTTGATTTTAAAAATGCTTCGTGCTCACCATGGAATTGGCGTATTCTACAAGAAACTTGCATTTCCAGGGGTCACAAGTAAGTATTTTATCCAAAATCTATAATTATTAAGTTCAAACATTTTAAAAATTAAATTATTAAGGCAGTAAATTATATAACAAAGATTTTGTCATTTCTACTATCTTAATTGAAATATAAAATATTTTCTGTGCTTTTAAAGTAGTTAAATTGTTGTAGTTATTGGGTTTAATGGGTGTGTTAAGGGAGACAGTCATCAGAGGCATTCCAACCTGGGTTTCTTACAAATACCCATGGCAGCAGTTTTACCCTTTACCGTCATATGAACTGCATCCTCATTTGTTACATTTATCATATAAAAAGTATATATTCCCAATGTCTCTTCATGGGTTTCTAACGAAAATTTACTTGTAAAATTGACTTAAATCAAGTTGCATTATCACTGAAGGGATAAGGTATTTTTTGTTTATTGTTGCAATAATGAAGGCAACTTATACTTTTTTTTATTTTAGGATCGCAATGTCAGTTATCCACTGCCATAAGTGGTGAACCTAGCAAGCCCTCGGTAAAAACAGCAGTTCCTGGACCTAAAACAAAGCAATTATTTCAAGAATTAAATTCTTTACAGGTATGTGTTGAAAAGTAAAGACACCTTTTTAAATTGAAAGTAAATTTATAAAGAGAAATTTATAGAGTGTGGGAAAATGTGAATATTACATAATCATGCAAAAGCAGTAATAGCCTAGAGCAGCTATTCTTAAAGTGTGCTCTGCGTAGCCCTGGGACCCCGCAAAACTTTTACGGGGGCTCTGCGAGAATAATCACATTAGATTATTTTTCTTTTATTATGGTATACACTTACATTGTAACATTATTTAAAAAAATCATGTAACTTTTTTGTTTATTTTGGGGTTCTGTCAAAAATTTCGCTTTGCAAAAGGGCTCCGCGACCAGAACATTTCGAGACCCACTGGCCTAGAGGTCTAACACAGGCTTCACAATAGGTAGTCTGAGTTTTTAATTCCATGTCAGTGTCCCAATCCCATCTCCCCTCTTATTATTCAAATGTTAATATCAGACATTATATCAATTTTCATCTGCTTTTATCCTTCACCATAAAACAAAGCCTATCTTTAAAAAAAATTGTCTGAAATATTTTTTTTTACCATTCATGTAATTTCATAATATCATTTAAAAATATTTCAGCAAGCAGGTTCTGTTCAACTCTTTGCCGATTATGACAAAAGCATTGGCAATTATTTCGTGGATGCTGATGGCAATGAGTTTTTGGACTCCTTCACACAAATATCCTCGGTACCTATTGGCTACAACCATCCAGAACTGTTAAATGCATTTCAAGATGCGCACAATCTTGTAAGTAAATCATGTATTGTGATATAAGACCTCAGAACTATGTGTATAATGTAAAATTACCTTGATTAATTGTCTAATTGTTGATCAATATTATTTTATTTCAATTACGTATCAACGCTGGAAAGATCACTATTGCCTTACAGTGGTGCTGAATATTTAATTGCCTATTTTTGATTTATGCTGTCCAACGCAGAATTATAATTGCTAATTAATTAATAAATTATTTGATTTTTATGTTTTTATGTTTCAGAAAGCTTTCGTTAATAGACCAGCCCTTGGTGTATTTCCTTCAATGGATTGGCCTAATAGGTTGAAGAATGTGTTGATGTCGGTTGCCCCAGCAGGTGTCGGTAACGTTGCAACAATGATGTGTGGTTCTTGCTCAAATGAAAATGCTTATAAATGCGTTTTCATGTGGTACCGTACGAAGGAACGTGGTGGAAAAGTGGACTTTACACCAGAAGAAATGAGTTCCTGCATGGTAAATCAACCACCTGGTTCCCCAAATCTCTCGATTTTGTCTTTTCAGGTAAATTTTATTTAGATTTTATTTTATTTTACACCTCAAATCACATATGTTTATGGAAAAGAATGGTCTACTAAAATTACGATCGTAACTGAAATTGCATGTATTAGGACTTATTATATGTGTACCAAAACTTTTGTACTTATCTAAAATAATTAACGATATCATGACAAAAAATGACCTAAAAATCACATAATGCGTCATTTTTCATGTGTTTATGTTGTATGCACTTTTTATCGAAGTGTTTCAAAAAGATGATAATGTTATCTTTGTTTTTAAACAGCATTGTTTTATTGCATTACATGTGTGGTTTATAATACCCCTCAAAATGTAATGAATGAATTATTTCATTACAACTCGACAGCAGTTGGCCTGGGATGCATTTTTCTTACGTCATCATTTTCGGTCATATTATTTAAAACATTTTTTTCTTTGACACGAGTAATGCACTACCTAAAATTTCTAGCTATAGAACCAATGTTTTTGGTTGAAATTGGCTATGCCTGTAAAACGTGTATGTGTATTTTTTCAGGGCAGTTTCCATGGTCGGACATTTGGAGCTCTGTCTACCACTAGATCGAAGCCAATACATAAACTGGACTGTCCATCATTCGATTGGCCTGTTACACCATTCCCCAGATATAAATATCCATTAGACCAACACCAAAGGGAGAACAAGAAGGAAGATGAAAAGTATAATTTTTAAATTATTTCAATATTTTTTTTTTCTTTTTTTCTCACTTTTTTATTCACTATTTATCCTTCATTAAACAGAAGATCGCGGGTATGCAAATTTCAATGCTGTTTTTCAAGAAGATTATTCATCAACGGAGGAATGTTAATATTTAGTTAACAAGGCCTTTTCCGAAGTGGTTACAAATTAATCATCTTTCTTACGTATGCATTTTGATAAAGTTTATTTTTTTTATATCACTGAGCGACTGAATGAAATAAGGACACAAGGCCACATAAAAACATTTAGTTTTTATAGTTTATTTTCTGGTACAGGGTGACTCGCTCTTTCGCTTAGTGAATGTGTGGTTTTCTTGTGTATTATGATGTGGCAATAATGTGGAGAAAGGTACCCTTCATTATCGTTTGATTTTTATTACAATATAATATTCAGCATTTATCTGTTCCATCTATTAGTTTCTATGGAAACTATTTTGCTAATAAAAACCTCTTAATCAATATAACGTTTTGATAAAACTGAGCAAACAATTTATAAGTTGATTAAAATTATCAGTTAGTCCAATTTTTAAGTTCGTATTATATTATCTTCTTTAACGACTTTACAGATAGGAGTATGTATAATATGAGCTTCTGATATCAATAATGAAGAAATTAATAACACTATTGTCATGTCGTAATCATAAAATGATTACTTAAAATACTTACACATTAATTGCGTATTTACTCTTGCCATTTTATATCTGCCGCTTTTGCTTTGTTAAGGTTGTTTTTGCTAGTAAAATTGTAATCTGTTTGGTATAATCATTATGAAAATTTATGTTACCATCGAAATCTATATACCTATCCCCTAGCTTTCTAGATTTAGTTAGATGGTACTTTCTCCCTATTCAAACAGACTGATGGAAGAAACTAGCCATTGTGATAAAATAGCAAATAAGTATGTAGATATTGTCAAAATTATGGTCTAGTTAACTAACTTTTTCCAATTGGGTCATCAATTATCTTATTGCCTAAAGAAAAACAAGTGTCCGTTCATCCTTTTTAATTTTGCCATTATAATATTAACAAAAATTAATGCTTATAACTATTCAATTACCTATTATATGTACATGTATGCTAACAAAATTATTATGTTGTGTGTGGTGTTTGTGTTGTACAACATAAAATATATAACACTAAAACTAACAGTATATTTAATATAGCAAGCCAGTTTTATTTCCATGCACTGAGAAGAGAGGGTTTATTAAAATATTGTCAGTATCATCTCAAAATTTCTGTACCTAATATTTGTATCTTTTAATTGAAGATATAATTTATGTTTATTATGTTTTCTAAAACTGTAACATCTTTTTAGATGCCTTGAGCAAGTTGCTGATGCCATAGAAGCGTACAAAAAGAAAGGCAACCCAGTGGCCGGAGTTATTGTCGAGCCTATTCAATCGGAAGGAGGTGACCATGAAGCTTCCCCGGAATTCTTCCAAAACCTCCAAAAAATCTGCAAGGAGGTATTACCAGAAAATATTAGTAAATTAACAGCTCTCTATTCTCTGACATAACGTTTCTGTGACTTTAGGTATGATTTTGGTTTTACTCGTATTTTGTGTAAGGTGTCAAGCCCGGATCATTTGTTGTGGGTACGGTGGACATGGACCCTATTTATTACACTAATCACAATACACTTTCATGGTAGTCTTTTATGTTGGTGGTTTTCCCGTGTAAATTGGGGGGTGAAAGTAAAAGATATTATTAAAGAGAATTCCACCTTCTTTGTTGCTGTCAAATTGCAGACGCAAGAACTGTGTCGCAGATGAGATAGTCTAGGCATGTGAAAATTCAGGTATATTCGACATATTTTATTTATTTTTACTACCACTACTGCCGTTCATCCATAATGCCGTTTTCCATAATAAAACTATAAAAATATAATTATTTTACAACTGCAAAAAATAGAAAAAAGCGTTATTTAAACCTATTTACATACCTAATTAGATAAGTAGATGAATATCATCAATTTTTCATTTTAAAATTAATAGATGTCATAATATTAAACGTCCCATAGAACGGAGTTGCATTAATAATAGACGAGGTTCAAACTGGTTGCGGTCCGACGGGCAAGATGTGGTGCCACGAACACTTCCAGCTGCCGTCGCCGCCCGACGTCGTCACCTTCAGCAAGAAGATGTTAACTGGCGGCTTCTACTACAATCCTGAGTTCAGGTACCATGACTTTTTAACGACCCGCGTGGCGGAGCGGTTACAATGGATATGCAATGGGTCCCGGGTTCGATTCTCGGCCAGACGTATGAATGATGAATTAAGATTTCTGTTCTTGGCCTGTGTGTTTGTATGTGTGTGTCCATGGCACCCACGACACTGGAGAAAATCTCACTGCTATTGCTGCTCGGGCTATTAGTGTAGAAAGCATCTAAAGCATGTTTGTTACGCTGCATGGTTACTATTCCAGATATGAATAGTACTTGTAGAGGGAAATTTTAATTTTTTTCCCGACACTAAGGTATAGCTAAAGATGCTAAAAAGAGTTACGGAGCTAAATTTGAATAAATTCAGAAAGATAAAATCTAATTTTCTAGCCAGTAAATGAACTCTTTCATTTAAAAATTCAGTTGGGAAAGATCAAACTTATGATTATGATTTGTTTTATTTGGTGGTGTGTTTATTCTAATTAATCAAAATGCAAGTCCATCAAGGTGTTATGTAAATTTTATCTGGTGGTACATGTTGCTGTCTATTCCATATGTTCGAAAAATGAAAATAATATGTTAAGTTTCTATATTACGTATGTTATAAAAATATATGTGACGTCATAATTTCATTTCCAGACCCCCACATGCATACAGAGTATTCAATACCTGGATGGGTGATCCGGGCAAGTTGATACTCTTAGAGAAAGTTTTGAAAGTTATAAAGAACGAGAATTTGTTGTCCGTTGTAAATAAATCGGGAAAAGTTCTCAAAGATGGACTTCACCAATTGGAGAAGGAATTCCCGAATATTATGAACAGCGTAAGAGGACGAGGCACATTTTTGGCTTTCAACGCGGTTTCCACCGAAGTTCGCGACAAAATAAATAATAATTTGAGACCAAACGGTAAGTTTGTTTATGACGTAAATAATTCAGCAGCCCACGCAAGTCTTGAAACGTGACTAATTGAGACTTAAGAGTTAATATAATTTATGCCATTATTTCTGTCCAAAGTATCATTGCTACCCACTATTAATTCCATGGGGGATAAAACAACCAACGCGGGGGTGGTCCGTAAACTATGAATAAACGTCTGTGTCGACTGGGATATATGTGGGCGGTTTTCACCGTAATGTGTCATCTATTGATCGGTCCTTAGCTTTCTAAGTTTGTCTCATTATAAGTCCGTTGTTGAAAATAGAATTCCATCGGCAAAGTGGATTATGCCACCGCAGTAGATGTGGCTATTATAACAATTTTCCTACTATATTTTGTTGAGATTAATCGGAAGTACAGTAAATCAAGACAATCTTTTTCGAATATAACATGCGCGTCAATATGTATATTTAACTATACGGTCGGTTAATGGCACTTTTTTATTTCTACAAAACTTTGTTATTTAAACTCTTAAATAATTTACTAAGTCTTACAATTACCTAATTACGTATTGTGATAACATAGTCAAACGTCTTGTACTCTGGTTATAATATGTAACAGTAATATTATAGCATTAATAAAATTCGGATTGAATTAAAATTACCCGGATCGTCACTAGCACTAGATCATGAGAACCATGAAATATTTATATTACAAATTAAATGCAATATTTACTTCTAATGCAGGTATTCTGGGCGGAGTGTGCGGTGACCACGCAATTCGTCTGCGGCCAGCTCTTGTCTTCCAACCCAAACATGCCGAAATTTATTTGGATGGTTTAAGGAAAACCCTGAAAGAACTTTAAAAAAATATTTTGCCATAATATTGAAGCGCACAGTAGGCTGCTTTATATGCATTTCTCTCATACTCATTACCAGTATTAATCAAACTTTTATTTACTAGAGAAAATGATATAGGTAACATTATTTATATAAAGTTACATATTACTGTAGTTTTATTGTAATATGATTTATTTTTTAGAGATATTTTATTATTTTGTATATTGTTTAATCGTATTTACAAATTAAAATGATGTAATGAAAAGGTTAAACTTACATTTAAGTAAATGTTATTAAATTTAAATATTGCTTGTGCCTCAACTATGTCTTCCAAAATCTCAATTAAATGATAAATAAATAACTTATTTCTTGTATTCGTTTGTCGAGTTATAGAAGAGTGTTTTACCTGAATGTTGTCAACTGGTTAATGTTAGGGTTAAATTTGAACGAAAACGCATAACTAAAACTATGTCTTCCAATAAAGTCTATTGAAACATGCATGATTTTTTTACCCTTGTAAATACGAAATGAAACTGGTAAACTATTGGCCTAAGTATTATTGAACACATTCTAGTACAACTAAGAAATATGGTGAAACATCTTTTCATCAGAAAGTGCTCAAGCTAGTTATCTCTCGCGTTTTTTTTACATCATACGAAACTTGTTTTATAAACACTATCTTAGATAGGCAAGTCTGACTAGTAAATTCAGGAGAGATCTTGTATGTGCTTTCTGGTGTTGTTTACACATTTACTGTTAGCTACGAACCTTATAAATGCTACACGAATAAACGAAGGTTTTATTCTAAACGTTTGCTTTCATACAGATGCGTCATTGCAATACAATACATGAGACAAATAGATTAAGGTCGTTGACAACGATTAGTGGCACGCGGGGTCAGTGGACCACTGTCTCTTCCGCCATAGGCCATAATTATACCATTTAGAAACATACTGGTTAAATGGGTGTGTTCAATCATAATAAAAATACAATATTTATGAAGCTTTTACATTAGGCGAATTCAAATGCAAGCCATTTTGGGTTACCGACCGAATGTTAAACTTGGTCCGGTTGGCTGTAATCGGCTATGTTACTGTTCGAAAAAAGACCGAAAGAGGGCCGGCCGCCAGCACCTAAACCTAATGCGAGTCCATGGTGCGTTCCGTGATCGACCGGTAATGTAAACGCACAATTAATAAAATTGCAAGTTAAAACGTCACACATCTTTGGTAATGATAAATAGAAGCAGCTCAACATCACGTACTTAACGCTTCTTGTTGTTTTTGTACCCACATTGTAAACTATGCTTTACTATTTTAATTGAATCTTGAAGAATTTCGAAAGCGTAAAACCGGAATACGTAACGCTCCTCAATTCCTATAATGAACACATGAATGAGCACGTTTTACCAATTATTTTATTTATATAGAAGGTCGAACATTCGCACTTTCACTAATAAAATATTTTTTAAAATTACGAATGTGCCTGATAGAGAAATTTTCAACTTTCATGCATAGGTACAAATGATACATACCTACAACAATAGCGTTAATTTTTTAAAACCCAGGTGTTCGTTTTGTAACTAAGTAGGCCGGCTCTGGTGTTGATGCTAGTCACGTCTGGAGAGGGAGTCAATAGTGTCCCTCATGAGATGTGCCTGCAGAACGCATACACGACATTTCGACTTCTCGACCCATTAGGGGTCGGGGGCCGGAGTTGGATTTGGTCAACGAATCTGCCTCCGTGGGCTCATTAGACTGGGAAAGTGAGACTTCTAGCGTCCGACTCTTCGGCTCTCTTCTCTCTCGGGCGTCCTAAAGAGTATGTAGGAACTAACCTACCTACCCCGGACGAGTCACACATTAGGCGCCCCGATAAGTCAAATATTAGCGCCTCGGGCGAGTTACACATTTGGCGCCCTTAAATCCGCATAAAAATGAAGATATTCCGTTTTATTAGACCTGAATTCGCGTTTGAGTCGCCCCTTGGGCCCCGGCGCCCCGGACGACCTACCTAATCCCTACCTACCTATTTGTAATGATGTTCCTAGAACATTCAATAAAAGAGGTGCCGTTACACTGTATGCCATAATCTATTTAAAGAATATCGCATGGGTAGATACTCAATATATTCGTCTATTTGACTAAAAATATATTTCTTTTTATAACTTCTACGATTCATAAATAGGCGACGTGCTCAGTTTATTTGCTTGCTCTGTCATGGTTTAGGTACAGCCAATTACAGCGTATTATTAAGAATAATTTACACAAGATCTCTACTACGATTTAATAACAAGATTTCACATGTCTAACATCCATATATATTCTTTACAAACAATTCAGTGGTCACAAAACATTTTCACTAGGTATTTAGGTATTAGGAATTATCCTTGAAGGAAAAAAAAGTGGTAGGTACCTACTAAATGTAGTTACACACAAAACCCGATATTTAATTAAATAATATTTTTAATGCTATGTAACACATAGGTTCCTACTTAATTATTTTTAAAGCCATGTAACTAACACATATTTAAAGGCATATAATAATATAAGTAGCATAAAATAATATTTTGTAGCGACCTTCCGTATCGCCTACATTGGCAACGGTACTATCTACGTTTTCAGAGGATGTAAATAGATTACCGTTGTACAGAAATTTATTTTTATGTTCAAAATTTGAGACGAAACGATCAGTGGTTACAAATTTACAAGAAAAATATACATGTATAGATAAATACAGGTTCTCAATAATTTTCATATATTATGTACACGTACAAGTTGAAATTTGGTATAGAATAGCTAATAATGTTATGCTTTTGAAATATTCGTAGATCTTGTACTGTATGTAGAAGTCACAGTATATCTCCTTTTACTATGGGAGAAGTGTAGAAGTACTTATTTGTGGAACAAGTTGTCATTGATTGGGACAATGTACTGGTGGATTCTTCGTGGATTAGTCAATTTCTTATATTATACGGCTTTCTACTTTTTACGGAAGTGACGCACTGCTTTTTTTGTTTGTTTTCTGGACTCGTCAAAATGTTATTTGATACCTACTGTCCGAAACATTTGGCCGGTATCATTTGCCTATAATGCACCTGTTTACGCGGCGTCTTTCTAACGCGAGGGAAACCGCGGAAATCAGTTAGTATTCTATAAGTTTGAAACAGGTGCGTTTTTTTAACAATATTCATAATATATGTTATTCTTAAAGCGTATTGATCAGTTAAATTAAGCTGCACTTATAACAAGCATCTATACAAATAAATAAAATTGAAGTGTTTGTTTGTGATTTACAATAACATTTTTTTACTCAATGCATACAATGCATACTTTCATTTCATTGATATTTTTTTTGTCTGTCTGTCTGTTTGACTGAGCTAATCTTTTGAACGGCTGGACCGATTATGATGGGAATTTCACTAGCAGAAAGCTGAAGGTCTAAGGCGTAACATAGGCTAGGCTTTAATTTTAGAAAAAGCATTAGCGCGCGCGCCACTTGAATGCGGGTGCGCGGAATGTTGTCTATGTTTTGGTATGTATTCCTTTTTAGTTTTTTAACGCGGGTGAAGCCGCGGGGATCAGCTACTATGAAAATCTGAATGATGGTAGACATGTCTATTTAGGTAAGTATACCTATATAAACTATAGAAAACTAATTTAAATACTTATGGTTCATACTTGTAGAAAGGTATTCCCAAATCGGTAGCATATGCATTTTTTGCTCAATATCGGACCTATCATGTAATCCTAAAATCCTAAAAAATAGGTAAATCTTATTCGTTGATGTATTCATAATGAATACCTATTTTTACTTAGTACTTTTTCAGGTTCAAATGCATGTACCCACCTAATCCACTGACCTATTTCTCTCAAAGCAGGTTTGTTGACCTCGTTGACCAATGAGTCAGGTATCCGCTGAACAATGACTTGTGTAGAGGATACAATAATAGGCCTACCATTTATCCTAACCCATTGTGGGTACTTGCTTTTGCAAGTTAATTCGATTTCACTGGGCGTACATCAATACCTACCGTATCTCATTTTCAGAGAAAGTCTTCTGTTTAGGTGATATACAGAATTACAGAGTGCCCCAAAAAAAAACACGACAAACTTTCGGAGAACATAGGTGAGGGGTTCATCTCTCATATAAAAAAAAACTTAATTTTTTATGTGAGAAGTTATTTTAGTTTAGTTTTTAAAATATTTGAAAAATTTAGCCTTGTTCATCTTTTTCGTTAACTGCGTGAAACCCAGTTTTGCAACAAGGATCTGCATAACTTTTTTCATTGGCAAGTAGTTGTGGGTTATAAATAAAATATAGACAAATATCTACTCATCACGTACTTTATGTAGAACATTTTATCTTGGCTAATAGCGCTACACATAGTGTTTTCATAAATGTTTCAAAAAATTACATGATGATAATTAAATTATTATACATAAGTTGAATTTCGGGTAAAATCTGAGTCCATAAGTACATCTGCAAAAGTGCAAATCCGCATTAAAAACGAACTGAACAGTAGCTTATCGCTCGAGCATGCTCGAGATAATTGTTTAACTATTCAGCAAGATCAGGTAGGCCCATATGATCTCTGTTATGTAAAGTGTTCCATAATTAAGTGAGGTCAAAATTGATTTGCGGTTCAACATATATATAAAGAATATTAATAAATAACTTATGAAATTAATAATATTAAAGTAAGTATATAAGTCCGGTACTTCCAGAAATCTAGAGATAGGTAAAAGTGCAAGCAGAATGAACGATATAACGATATAATTGTGTCCGTAAAACGATCTTTCCTTAAGTTACAGTTTTAACTGTAACACATGGATAGTCTACCTAAGTAGTCTATAGTAAATAAAGAACCGGCAATATATGTACATTGTTGGTGACGTCGAACCAAGAACACCTTTAATTAAACGATTAATAATAAAATCAAAGTGCTTCGGGGATCCCTTGGAGTGAACCCTGGTCTCTGGTTTATCGAGTGTATAGAGTGGACCCACAAACCACGAGGGGACCTATTTCGCAATTCTCGGATTTTTTCGTAACTAACTAACCATAGACAGTACTACAAATATGATTCAACGTAGCGACCATAGTGACCTCTGTCGTATTCGTACGTATGTTAATGGTCTGTTACATCTAGACAAAAATCACAGAGTAAATGTGTATATAGGAGAGCGAAATTGTTTAAAACTGTTTTTACTGTGCTTATAAAAATTACATAAAATTAATTTTTAATTTTTTTCTGCTGAATTATAAATTGTGTGCCTGGAAATAAACAATAATCCATTTTAGACTTATACTTGTCGATCAAAAGTGTTAATCATGAAATGCAATTGACAGATATTAGAATCCCTACAATCCATTATATTTTCATTTAGAAAATTAGTTTCGACAAACATAAGTGTCCAGACCAGACATATCCGCCCGGTGAAGCTAGTCTATCCAAAAATATCGTTCTATCAATCGAGCGAGAAAACGTTTTTTGATTGCCACAGAGCAGTAATACATGTAGTTGTTCTAAAAGAAAATTATAAAATACTTACATAGGTACCAATCTCTCTTAAAAACTAGTAGCTAAATACTGCAGTGTTTTTACATGATTATAAAAATTTTCGACTCATCTCAGTCACCTCTAATAAAATTGTCTTCTTACCATCTTTACTCTATGGTTAGGTAAATGGTGGTGTCAGGTGTGGTAGTGGTAGTGGTATTTTTTTACAGAATAAAATAAACTATAGTGAGTGAGTGGAGTGGTACTTTCGTTGATCGGTAGTCCATTTTGATGGATGAAACGAAATATCGAATGGTGCGTGCGCTGTAGAAACAGTAGGTTGATAGGTATCTTCTACTTTGTAAGTGATACGAGCTAGGTGGTAAATTTAGGAAATACTTCATTTATATAGAAATAATATTCCGGATTTTTGTGTTAAGAACGTTATTGATTTTGACTAAGACAATTTTCCACTCGTGATTTTTCCAACAAAGGAGTGATTAGATTACAGTGTTGTTATTCCGTAAAGTTCGATACTTCGATCCCAACTGTCATTGAACAAGACCAATCATCCGTTACGTGCATGTGTATTTCACACCGAAATATTGGAGCAACCATTCTGTGGTTTTAAATTGCTACTGGCCTATTATAAATTGCAAAAAGTGATAAGTGTGTATGTTGCATTGTGTCATTGGGAAGTTCGGTAAACGTCGATTGGCGATCCGTGATTAGCACCTATCATAAATTCACCGGAAGGACAAATGTTTTATTAAGGTTGGTGTATTATTGTATTAAACTATTATTATTATGTATTTGCTATATGTTTAGGTAATTTACGTGCACATTACGAAACAACAGGCTCTTCATACCGATGTCGTGTCAAGCTAACATTTCATTCTGCATCATACTTTGTGTAGGTGTGAGATAGGTATTACTTCATATTTTTATGGACCTTTCTCAGTGTTCCATGACTAATTAAGCTAGCTGTAAATCCTTTGCGTCTCGTATGGAAGTTCCTAAATAGAAAGAATATTGAATCACCAGTGGCATTATTATATTAAATTAAATTAAACTAGAGAGATTTTACAAGTGACAGATTGTTTGCCTATTTATGTTGTGTTAAAGACCTTGGTAAGATATTGCTGCACATATAATCATAAATCTGTTTATTCAACAGGTGAATATGCAATATGCTTTTTATTTTTCTTATGTTTGCTTTACAATAATTATATCATCAATCATACTCATAGACTTTTTAATAAATTTATACATGTATGTAGCCAGTATCCATCATAATCAAAGGGGGTTGTTATGGTGAATAGTAATGTTTTGTATTCTGTAGTGTTGTTTTTATGATTATAAATTTCAGTTTTGGTCATTCAATAACATGAAAACGAATGTGTTTTATATGAGTTAAATGTATATTGAATAAGATGAATGTATCATATTGTCATTGTTATTGAAGTAAGGTAAGCTATGAATATACTTGTGGTGTCAAGAAAGGACAAGGAAAGACCAAATAATGTTAATGTAACACATTTCATACCTGAGTTTATACTTTTTAATTTAAATACTTATACTGTTTAAAAATACAAGGATTATTTTATAGGTTATGGTATTATAAAATGTGTTTCTTTATTTGGGTGGTATGGATGGGGTTAATAAATAGAAACATTACTAATTATCCCATTATTAATTATCTCCATTGTACACATTTTTTACTCAAGTACAATTCTAATGGAATTATATAGTTATAACTTTTTTGCTGAAGTCTTACATTTATATAAAATAGGTACACAAAATTTTACGATTTTTTCACCTGAATTAACTCATTTGTTGCCAAAAATATTCTATTATCTTTCAAAGGCAGTAGAAACCTTTGCGGTTTGGCTCCGGTAGTACAAAATTGGCCGCACCACCACTACCCCTATTTCTGACTTATGACCGCAATGTTCTGAGCTGTTATGTTCTGGTTGAAACGATGTGGCAAGGGAGACATTCTTATCAAAGACATTCCAACTTAATCCTCAGGGATAGCAACACATCTGTGGCCAACCTTAGGAAGGACTGTGATCTTATCTGGGGTTGATTGACAATGTCCTTTAGTGGCAGTGACCACTTACTAATAGGTGGACTGCATGCTCGTTTGCTACTTCCATCATATAAAAAAAATATCTCTTGTGTAAAAGAGATCAAATGTTTATAAACAACAAAACAAAACATTTTTTCAAAATGAGATATTAATTTTACTTGAATATACAGGGTGTAACACGATCACAGGATAATCCACGGCAGGGAGGTAGAGGACCTCAATACCTATCGATTTGACCCCCATGTATGTTCGCCGATTTTCAGTGGTTCTCAACTTATTTGTGATTTTGTACTTTTTTTAGAAAACCCCG
>DWPV01002160.1:0-17986 GCA_018251915.1 Urbanus proteus proteus
TTGTCTTGTGTGTTGTCCATGGCACCCACGACACAGGAGAAAATCCTACTGTGGGGCTATGAGTATGAAACGTTATTTATTTATTTATTTATAAACGGAAGATTGGCATAAGATATTATACTTATGTTATGAACAAAGAATTCCATTCTATTCTTTTGGAGTTTCTTCCCATTAATACCTTAGGTTTCTGTTTTGAGCATGCGTGAATAAAATAGTTGCTTTTTCATCGATTAAAAATAATACTGGATAATTATGCAGTTCAAGTACCTAACATGACATGTCATGCTTGCACTTCACTAGGTCGCGTGAGTGCAGCGCTTGAAACGTATTTATGTATAATGGTCGCATGAGAGCTTCTTTTCAAGAGTCATTATAGTTGTGCTGAAGCTAAATATTTCATCATACCTTTTAAAGAGACTCTACAGAGTTGCAAGACGTTTGAACGGATATGGTTTGAGGTACTGCATCCACGCCCATTTCTAGTGTTAAAACAGTTCTTGGGCTTTGATATAAGGGCGTAGTCAGGTCAGGTTTGGAAGAAAGTCGTGAAGGGGGGCAGCATACTTTCATATGAGTCGATCAACTTGGTTTTCTAAAGGTCCTCTAATTAACTTACATAGATAACTTAACCTACCTATTCTAGGTAAAGTTTTTTGCAGATGTCCATGAGCGGCAGTGACCACTTACCACTGAGTGAAATGCGCTTTCATTTGCTACTCCAGTTAAAAAAATGTAAAAATTCTATGGTATAATATTCATACCTGTTTTGATTTTATAATAGTGATGTAAACCTGTTTATAAAGGGTGTGCTACAACCACGTGAGGAATTTAAATTAAGCAGCAACGTATCGGCGATCTACATCAGTTCGTGGTTAGAACACAAAGTGTGAAACATTTAAATTTAGTCTACAGATCCAAAACGCACCATACTAAAATCTAAATTAGTTTTTAATAAAATACATTATTTTTGTAATTATTAAGAATAGTCTACTTTATACGTCTAACTTTACGTATAATATGGTAAGGCTTACTTTTTGAGATGCAATTTTGAGTTTGGTACCTAGTTATGATCGCTCAAAAACATTACATATCTCTATTACAACAATTTCTTAAATTAAATTGTAATTAAAACTTGCATGTTAAATAACAAATAATTTTATTTCAAGCAAGGTAACACCAAATATATCTCACAATTAAGCCAAAACATAACATGTAGGTCATTGTAGGTGCTTCGTCCATACTCGGACCAAGTACACGCGTTCTATACAAACTAAGGTAATTTCCACTTGCATAATGTATTCCGTGAATGTCATTGTATTGCAAATGGACTTGCGTGTAATTTGCGCGCTTGCATATTAAACTTGCTCGCACGATGCTATTGTGTTTTCAAGTTTAGCCGCTAGAGCAACAATAGTCATGACAAATTAGGGGCAAGGCTAAAAGTAATCTGAGTATGTTACTAGTGTGTTAATATCGCAGTTTTATGAATAGGTACGTATAGTTTTAGTATGTACTGACGAATTTAATGCTTTATGTGTTCGTGCTGTTTGACTTTATGCTTTTGAATACAAAAGGTATTAACTACCTCTTATAGAATGGTGAAAAAAGTGTGAAAGCTATGTATATAAAAAAAAATAGAAAGAAGAGAAGTCTGCTAATTCGGAATAAGCATCGTGATTTCATTATGAATAGTAGCCCATTATGAGTAGTGGGAAGAATGTTGTATGAGTCGAAAAAAAACTCTTGAATTTTAAAAATACGTATGAAAGTATCGTAGGTGATAGCTGTATCTAATATATAAATTAAAATAATACCTGTATTTTCATTCTCCTAATAGAGATTGCAGCACGGTACATTTAATTGTCCTGGTAGAATCGTAACGATTCCACGTATTCATAACCAAGATATGAATAGACATAGATTTCCACTAGCCTTTGATCATACGCTCCGTTGCAAGCCAATCAATCTATCAATACGTAATGTAGGTCATATGTGCATAATTTGACCAATTATTATCGGTTAAAGTAATTCACACAGGAACTTCGATTTGCCCGTGCATTACTAATTAGTGGCATAATATTATTACATGTATTAACACTATAGATTTATTATCCTACTAGCTGATTCCCGCGGTTTCACCCGCGTTAAAAAAGTTAAAATAAATACTTATATAGACATATGTAACAACCCGCATGCGCATGGCGCGCGCTAATGCTTTTTCGAAAATTAAAGTAGCCTGTGTTACGCCTTAGATCTTCAGCTATCTGCTAGTGAAAGTCCTGTCCAAAACGGTCTAGCCGTTTAAAAGATTAGCTCAGCCAAATAGACAGACACATAGACAGACGAAAATAATTTAAATTGCATTTTCGTAATAGGTATCGTGTATACTTATGCATTGAGTAAAAAAATGTTATTTTGAAATCACAAACAGACACAGATAGATTGACGTACGCATTAATGCATATGTTAATACAATTTGTAAATTTAATCGGTACTGGCAGTTGCCTACATTAATTTATTCACTAAAACAGACCTCTCCATTCTACCAGTAAATTTTAGTGCCTATTCATACGTACCACGACTACACCATACGGTATGTACTACCATCGTTGTAATATAAACATGTCTCTGTGATAGAGCTGAGCTGAAATCGCTTGCCTATCGATCCTGATCGACTGATCCTGATTATACAATCGCACAGGGCCTAATCAGTATATCTACTATATACTATATCTATAGTACAATCAAGTTGGCCACCTCTGCGATTGAGTCTTAAGAACTTAGCCATAGCTAGTGGGTCAGTATTGTCTGTCTGTCGGTCTTTTATTTCACACGGAGTGAATAACATTATGTATTTTTGTAGTAAGCACTTGTCTAGCAGTATCGTTGTGACATGGTGTGGTTGTGATATGTGTGAAGAGGTACTTAGATAAGTAATCAATTTTACAAAAAAAAAATGTACGGACTAATGATGGTACTACAAAATACCATTATCCACTACAAAACATGTTTTTCCATTGGACACGTTATCAAGCGATTGTGTTGTCGCTAATATAATATTAATTAGAGTGAGTGTGCGTGACAGGGGACACGTGAAAATGAAAATAGTTATTGTGCTGCGTGTAGGCGACAGAAATGCGATTTTCATGTTTCATTTTCGATACAATCAAACGGAAATAACGAAATTGAAAGGTTTTTGACCACAAATGTCGGAAAGTTCTGTTTAATTTCGTAGGAACGCGTTTAATTATTTAGTTTTATTGTGGTTATGTATTCAACTTTGAAGGCGAAGGCAGTCATTGAAGAACTCTATTTTGTTTGACTCCGGCGGTACCACCGCCACACCTTATAACAGCAGTGTTAAGCACTGTTGGGTTCTATTCTGAAAGGTACATTCTGACATGTACTTATCCGAGGCGTTCCAGCTCAGTCCTCAGGGATAGTAAAAACATATACCTTGAAGTTGGATTTTAAGAGCAGTTCAAGACACAATAAGTATGCTGTTATAGTTTTACTATTTCGGAAATGTAAGTAGGTATATGTAATTTGAATACTTCTATACCATTTTCACTCTCATACCATATCTTATACCATGAATATCGTTGACCTTTACCCTCTAATTAATTGAATATTTTCTTATTAATTACTTCAATTGCATGCCGTGTTTACGAGTATTTGTTCTGTAACTTATTAATTGAATAAAAAATATAAGCTAGAAAATATGAATGGAAAAAATCAGGTTATTTTATAATTGTAAATAAATAATACGTAATAAGTAAATAATAAAAATATGAGCTTGTCTTACCGAGTAAATGTAGAGAGTAGGCGAGCGAAAAACTATTGTACAAACAAATTAAGTAGATTTAGTAAAATAATGTTTAACATACGTGAATATTAAATGAAGTTTTTAAGAGTAAAGGCGATAGAACTCTGCATGGATTTTCTATAACTTCATCGCCACGATATAACTTTTTAAATCGAAGCAGTTGCGTTTGTTATTTAATATCAGATGTATGAAAAAAATCTGTTTACTGCTTGTATTGAATAATAAACAATCATATCATGCAATAATTGATTCATTGATTTTCCTTGTATAAAGAGCTTTTGTGTCAAATGTTCTGAAGGGCGTATCTTTTCTTTTAAAATCATTGCATGCAATGTAAAAACGCCATCAAATTGACACAAATCTATCAGTTTCAGATTTTTTAATTAAAATTCGTTCATTATTGAAGCAAAATCGCTCGCTTTCAGTTTAAACGCTGTTTGTCGGACAAGCTGACAATGAACTCCTTTTCGTCGTGATTGATTGACAAATCAATAAATACGACAAACTCGCGTTTACTGTTCAAGTACTCGTAAACCCATAAACGTATCGTAAACCCATACGTTAATAAATTGTTAAGTGTTCAGATTAATAGTTTAGTAGATAAACTTAACGCTTTACATATTTCAACACGTTTTAGTATACTTATAAAAATATTGAAGTGGTTTTTTAATTTGACATTATATATTATTACAGTATATACCAAAACCTCCAGAATTTTACCCTTAAAATCATTGCAAGGTAAAAAATAGGAATAACGTATAAAATTACTACTGCTATATTGTCTATTACCTATGTGTTCTTAGACGAAACTCATTATTAGCTCACAAATTACCATTGTACATGAAAATGTATAATAAAACAAGTACTTAACATTTAATAGAAATTTTAGATTACTAGTGAATTTAAGTCCATGAAGCTAAAATATTTTGTCAGATAATTGCAGTATTTTGATTATCCAAAAAACCTGTGAAGACGAGGATCCAAAATATAATTTGTTATTTTATGTAGCAGTTATTACAAGCTTAGTCTAGCGTATGTTGACAATATTTACTGAACAAACTCTCTGTGCAATATCCAACCAGTTTATTCAATGTAAGCGACGGAGAATGCAAACAGGATTTAATTTATTTATCCAAGATGTGGTATAATCGTAGGAACAAGTACATTGTAGATCTAGAAAGGGGTACCTAATAAAGTTTAAGTAGACCTTCATCACTTGGTACAAAGAAGTCTCAAGTATAGAATGCCTACTAATAGTACAAGTGGTCATGTCATTCAGTGCTACGCGAACGCTACGACGAAGCGGTCGTCTACGCCGTTCGTAGACGCTCCACGTGTAGGTGCTACGCGCGAAAAACGCGTAAACTTTTTCCGGTGTAAAAACTTCATTGTAAATAGTGTAGTGTGTTGTAATTAATTATAAAATGTAGCTGTTTTTGTAAATTATGATAGTAAGGTATTAAGTGACATTAGAAGCCAGTGGCTGAATAGTGCACACGGTAACCTACTTACATGCTTCGTTATAAAGCGGAGGTGAGTAATGACTTGAATAAAGTGACAGTCTGAAATTTTTAACATTTTCATTCACCGAAATATATTGTGTAATTTTTATTTTGAACGTGTGCATCATATGCTGAGTACGGAAATGGTTTTTTGATTTGGAAAGCGAATTCCAAAGCTATTAAAAGTTCTCCATAAGATTAGGTATTACAATATGTATAACACGACTGCTATTTGATAGTTTTGCTGAACGTAAAGTAGCTATATCTTAAATTGTCAATATTAAACAAAAACACTTGTTTATACACTTATTACCGTTTTCTATCTGTGTTTATCAAGTTAAGTGTTCGCGAGATTTTTGGAGTGCTTTAAACAGGTCATATTATATTATTTCTTCACGAAGTCAAATACTTCATAACTGCAATAAATAAAATATAACCAAACTGACTCAGGGTTAAAATTGTGTATATAACGTCAAATTCAGGTCAATAACTTTAAAGATTTCGTGTTAAATCTGAGTTAACGTGCACGGAAAGATTAATTTAATTAAAAATTGATAATACGTTTTAATTTATTATTTTTTAAATGGTAAGTGTTATACTTGGAAATATAATATCTGTAAGCAAATTTAGCTTCAATTTATATGCATCATTAACAACCTTCTGCGCGTTATGGAACTTAAAACCTGTACCTTAAATCCCAGGTTCGATCCAGATCTAAATCACGTAATTTTGCTGAGTTTGTGTTTATATTTTAAAATGTTTATATTTTAAAACCAAATACCAACCGTTAAACGCGGGGAATTCTGACCATATATCATGATATCAATGTACACATATTGTAATATAATAATATTTAACCTACTATGTACAATACCTGTGCAATTATAGATTTAATTTTGTTTGTGTGTTTTCCTACTATATATTGACTGTGTGAGTTATACCTATACAATATGTAAAGTGATGGTCATCTATTAATAAAATAATCCTGGATTAATTTAAGTATTATATATTTTTATATGTAAATATCTAATCAAACCAATTTATAGCTATTTATAACATAGTTGTTTATTAAAAACTATCACCATGTAATTTTACCATTTAATAATACCTATGTTAATAGTAACCGCAAATTGTGTATTCAATGTATTCGTTCGTACACGGCACAAGTATATCTTTAAAACCACAAAACTGAACGCAAACACAGTTTTATTATTAAAAATAAGATATAACTTCAAATAATAAATAACTTTGCACTTCGCTTACTAATTGAATACATGAACTAATTAATACTAAATAAAAAGCCACATCTCTGCAACTGTATCCACTGTTGTTCTTTCAATCAGGCGTGAGAACTCTGAAGAACAGCTTCACTCCTTTGTTCCATACCATCGTAATAATATTAGATCTTCTTGTTCTTTTTGTTCCTTTACTAGAGGTTGGAAGTCAGCTCACTGAATTTGTACTTTTTTAGAACAAAAGAGTTGAGATCGCTATGTTATAAAGTTTTCTATGCTCTAATTATTTTAAGATTTTTCTTTTCAGCTTTTTCTCTAAAAGATTGGTAATTCACGTTCAGAGAATTTTGTAAAAGAATCTATTTAAAATAAAATATTTTGAGTTGATTCGTACTAATTAAGCAAAATGTTTTCTCTTTATATAAATGAAAAAAAACATGGTATTTAATTGATTTATGTGAAACATGTTAAACCATACATATGAGTTAAGCTTTTACGAGCCAGAAGTCTGAATCCCTAACACATTGTTTAAAAAACATCTATCAATGAAATGATCACATTTATTACAATGCTTATTGTTGGAACATTGTTGTATGGGTGCCAAAGAACATGTCTATACATTTATTCGTATACTACATTACTAAGTTATGAATATAAAATAGCGGAATATTTAGGTTTGTTCCATATGCGTCATGTTAAACAATTAAATACCATGAGATTCTTTTATTTATTAGTTCGAAGTTTAAACATCAAGCACACATCTCCGACTTTTAAAAGTTTTGTGACTATTGGATTTTTTTACTATTTGTATACAATATGACAAAAGATCGTGAGAATCATCTGCATGCCTACACGACTGAATATCCTTAAAAAAGAAATCTTCTAAGAAAGGTTTTCAAAACTTTATGAACACTGTAATAGTTTGACGCGGTACAGTATGGCCACCATTCTAAACATCTCTCATATTGAAGGGAGAACCGGGCCCAGCTTTAGGCCAATAATAAGTTCACGACGAACTACATATTTTATTTGTTTTTTTATTTTATTGTACCAATTTGGTCTAAATGGAAAAAATAATAGAATCATTTGTCAACCAATTTGTATTAATGTGTATTTTTTTTTAACTTCATATTTATTTAAAATTTAATTTTTGTTTCATTCTTTCATATACGCATAATAGTAATAATGTCACCGCAATCTCAAGTCCATTCCTTATTTACACAAGTAATACCGAAAAGGGAATCGTATATCTTTTTGGACTTAAACCAACTGCGATTGGATGAAAGATTCAAGATAAACTTTTATTTCGTTAGTGTTTGTTTTACTAACTCAGTTTGTAGACTCTACTAATGCCTTTAGTCGTAAATCCGTTTCATTGTATTGCCCACATCGGCTAAATTGTAGAAACTTTGTAGACATAATTTAAGGGATCAAATAGGACTAGAGAAATTCGTAGCCAACTTTGTGTTTACTTTTCTTACTATTTGGAATAAAATACCCTTAGATCCGATAAGTGGCACGGTTTGATAAAATATCCTTTGTGATCATAAATGTTAGTAACTTTTAATAAGTTGGTAACATATTTTATAATTTTTAAATTGGGAAGAAAAGAACTTGTTTATTATAATCTTGGAACATTATAATATGATGTCGACACATAAGCCTCTTAATACGATTATTACGTTAAATTATATTTTTAAAGAAAAAAACGGTTGGATAAAGGAAGCAATGACGTAACATGTTATTCCACATAAAATACACGCTACATGATGACATGTTTTATCCTGTCACCCTGTTGACCTAGCTTATAGATGCATTGACAAGTATTGAATTAATCGCTATTTATCAGAAACAAACATTATTCAACGTGCTAGTTACAGTGCGACTTCGGATCAACGAGTCATTGTTGTGGCTAAGTCGTTAATGCTGTCTGCGCGTTATTAGTTTCAGTTGATTGACATGCTGCCACTACGATATTGTATAATAGGTCATATTCTGCTATTATATCTTAAATTAATTTATTGAATTATTCTACGGTATCTCATTTTTTATCATACATGGCCTCATTAGTCTTTTGAGATACGCTGCTGAATATATATCTCCTTAATTATTGCCACTTCCAATAGCTCCATCCAACGCTTTTCAGCTGTCTTATTCGTTTCATCATCTCATCTGCTTGGGAGCGACCTTTTTTGTCGAACGAAGGGGAAACCTTCATAAGGTACGTAAAATCCCCTCGGCGGTTATCCTAGGCGCTGCAAAGAGGAGTCCAAACGCCAGCCGGAGTTCTCTGATCGCGTTGCCCTATCGGGCTGCACTCAGGAGAGCACTGCTTTTGCCGCACCGTAAGGTGCATGACAATATACCCCACACATACCGTCGATCTACTCGGGGCCGCTGGATGGACGGTTAGAGGGTCGGGATAGACCTGTGCTCCTTTGATCAAATTGAAAATGCCATTAGTGGACTTTTTTCCCATGTGTGTTCTGGATTAAAGGGTAGCTTATTTCTTTGATGGATTGGATATGGATTATAAGGTAGCTTATTATTTCTTTAGAGTTATTCATTTTACTTTTTTTGGCAGTTTTTTTTTTGCAGATAATTAAATATCATCTGGAGTTCAGCATGGTATGCATGCTTATTTGCAATGACATTGGACTCGGTTACTTATTTAATATTACAATGATCTGGCATTGAATATTAAATTAATGTTATCAAAGTGAAACACACAGCATTATTCAATGTTCAGGTTAGAGCCGACTTAATGGCTTAACAAGTTATTGTTGCGAGTAAAGAGCGGTGTGAGATAGACCTGACTGACGTTAGCATATCGTGCAAGCGCAGGACACTGTTAAACAAATTTTATTTTGATTTTATTTTAAAAGTTTGTTTTCTTTGACATTATTGAGTATTGTTTTGTTAAAGTTAAACATTAGCCTTTAATCACCCTTTATTTTTCTACTACTGCATTGAAATATTTTATACGGACTGGGATTGTCTCTTAGTTCACTATTTTTGAGATCATTACAGAGAACTTGCCAATTGCTTCTAGTTGTTATTTGACTACAGTTATTTTTAGTTGAATAATCATGGAAGATAAATAACTATTGAGTACAATAAAAGGTCGCGTAATTTTTAATTTTATCTGTAGGACAACACGTTATAAGTTTTTTAAAGTACCTACTGGACTTTAAAGAACGCTAAAAATCTTTGAAATTACTCAAAAGTGAGCAATTACACAATAATCGCAATAGTTAAGTTGAATAGTTAGTGGTCATTAACTAAGTCGATTAACACTAAAACGTCTAGGTGTGGTCGTTTAGAAGTACACAGAAGTAGGTGCCGCCTACATTTAGGTGTTGGCGGGTTGACTTAGTTATAGCTGCTTTTTGGCAACAAGCCATAACAGAAATGTAGGTACTCCAGTTACTTTTGGTTAATAGTCGTTAAAGTTGTTAAAACTGTATAAAGAATACAAGCAATAAAAGTTTGGCAATATTTTGTCAAACACGGAATACACCTGTTTGTTCGGGCTTGTATTTGTAACCGCTAAAATACGATTTGTTTTGACGAGAGTTTTGTAGAAATTGTAAGAAGTTGCAGTTTGCGGATTTTATTTGTATGCGTACTTATAATACATTAGTAAAGTATTTAAAAGTATGAATAAATATATAAGGTTTCAAGAGATAATAATAAAAGTAAAGTTAAATATTACTATAAATAGTTAAATATTACTTTAAATATTACTGCTCATTACGATTAAAAAAGTCACTGTCGCTGTTTTGTTGCTGATATATCCATCATGTTATTGGCATTACTGGAAACGATTAATAAATCCTTAATATGTTTTGTCGTCAACCTCAATGCGAGCTGCAGCTTCGTACGAAGTGTATATTGCTGGTCAATAACTCCAGAATGGATCATCGTTTTCATCGGTGAGCTATTCCTATGGTTTCCCAAAGATTTGTGGCTGCAATAAATAATTTCCATTTCTCTTCCAGACAAAATTTATTACCTGCAGCTATGTACGGCAAATTATTCCTTTGTTCCGTAAATGACTGAATTTGTTTGTTTGGTATAGATTTGTTTAGCTCTAAATGTACTACGCTATCCACTCTAATGGTTAATAGCACTAATTAATTGTAAAGTGGACTCTAAATTAGAATTGTTGTACAAAGTTTTGTTTCACAGATATTGATTTAGTTTCATCATGATAATGTACAAATTTAATAGATATCAGTTATTGTACATATTATGTGAGTGTACAAGTAAGTTTGAATTATGTCTCTCTAATAATTTAGTTTCGAAAACTAGCCTAATAGGTATTTCTGCTAAGATATTTTTAAAATATGAAATATGAAATAGTATCAAATATTTTTAACATGGTTTTAAAATTTCGCTGCTTTATACAAACTTGAAACAAACGCTTTATTTATTTTTATAAAAATTAATATTAATTTTTTGCCGAAACTATGTACTCTCGTTGTCAAATTGCTTTTAATTAAATTATTTTTCTTTAAGTAATGTCCACAAGTGCATTGTACTTTTTTCGTATACCTAACCCAAAAGTCAAAATTATTAGTAAGTTACATTTGACTTAAAACAGTGACGTTTAAACAGGTGCATCTTTTGTTTACCCATGGCCCGGTTACATTGCGCGTAGCCTGCATTGTGCACTTGATATTGTGATACAATAACTGTGTCGCCACACGACATGAGTGTGCAGAGTTACGTTGAGTTGCGTATCTCTACCTATAGATAAATCTTGTTCGTGTCTCCGTTGGACACTAGTATAGTAGTTGTGAGTCTATAAATATAATTATTTGACATACACAATGATAGTGTAGACCTACGTGGAGTTTGGGTAGATAATCTCGTACATTGTACTGTTACTTACAAGTTCTTAACGTTTTCTACACTATAGTAGCGATTAATCTACTCTTCGGTTACAATATAGACGTAATTCGTGGAATATTGTGCGAAAATGTAGGATAAAATAATATAATACTAAACTGAAACTTGCATTATGACTTGTATATTTATCTTTTGTTGAGAACGATCATTATATTTATGCTATTCTTTTAATATCAGTCAAAATTATCAGTTCACTACAGTTGATTTACAACAGGTACATCCTTTGTTGAGCCGTGGCCCAGTTACGTTGCTTCACGCCTGCATTGTGCACTTTATATTGTGATATAATAACTGTGTCGCCACACACGATGAGTGTGTAGAGATACGAGGAGTTTCTCTGTAGATAAATCTCGTCCATCACACTGTTAACTACGGGTTGTTACTATTTCTTCAGTAGTTATGAGCCTACAAATAAATTATTGGCAACAGTAGTAACCTTATTTGTTTAATATGTAAAAATGTATGAGAAATAAAAACGAAGAAAATACTTAATCACTCAGTTTCATTACAACTAACTTTGGAACTCATAATAATAAATTGCAGAAGGGAAATTAAATTTCGCGGTATTCAAATTAAATATACCCAACTTTTGAAGTTTGCAACTTTAACTACTTCTGTGATAACTAACTACCTAACTAAGTGTGAGCTTTACGTTTTTAATACCTTCAAACTTCGCAGTTACGTGTATTCGAAAATTTACTTCCCTCAAAAACTTCTAAAGTTGGGCTTGTGCTTATTAAGCTGTCGAAAGTCGAAAGCTCTACTGCCTATAAGATGGCCATGAAACATTCGGTTGAAGCGTCATTTTAAATTAGAACGGAGATCATGATATTTTGCTACAATTTGCAGAAAATATTCGTGGCCTTATAAAATCAAACATTTATTTTGTACGCTTAACGCTAACGTTTGCGGGACCAAACAAATTACGCTTGAAACAAATGTTTTATGGCCCCAGGAAGTGATGCCGGAAGCAAATGTTTGCCGCTTGTAGCGTCACTATTATACACTCACAGGATATTGCGATGGTTATGTAACTAAAATATAAATAAAAGCTTTAAATGATGAAATGATTAAAATGCCTTATACATTTACGTATTATATTATATTAATGTACAAATACAGCGTAAAAAATACTTAGGGATCCTTGTATTTTAGATTTATCTAGTCGAATGTATCAATAAAATATATCATAACCACATACATCTATCTAAACTTCATACTGTAGCATTTAATGCTACTGTTGTGCACTCGTTTTTCAATTTGACGCAGGAATGCTAAATATTTTTAGCCCAAAATCAGTCTTTGTCACTGCCAATAAAGTCCCCCAACTGACCGTAAAAATGCGGTCAATACCGTTCGATTGTTTAAAATTGTAGCCTAAACAACAAAAAAGTTACAACCTAGAATTTATTTTTAACGATAGATACATGTTTAATAGTAAAATAAAAGCATTGCATACTTTTGACAAAGATTAACTGTAAGAATTGGAAGTAAAAATAATAGATTCTTTCGGTTTTTTAGTCTCTTTTGTTTCTTCGTTTGTTTAAATTTTGCACAGTTTAACTTTTTGTCTTGATAATGTATGTATGGGTCTACACCACTCATCATCAGGTGAGCATATTCGTTTACTACATCTACATATATAATAAAAAATACCCTCGTTAAGGTATGAACTTGATGTTCAGTGTTATTAGCTTTTTAACATCAATACAAGACATGGATAGCAGTTCTGGCTGTGTAAAATCAGCACCAGCTGTGGTCAACGCGCGTATCACACAATGTGACTATTGGGAAATCTCTTATATCTAGGTTCCTGAGGTAGATCTGTGTCCAGCACTACTACTGGTCCACACCACAAGGCTGATGTATAGTCGCTATAGTGCATATTTTTATTTTCATACAAAGTAATAAGTAACATATTTTTTAAAATAACTTAAATCCCGCTCTCCTGCGAGTGATACGCATGCGCGTAGAGCGCGCGCTAATGATTGAAAAAAAATAAAATAGCCTATGTAATGCCTTACACCTTCAGCTATCTTCCAGTGAAAATCCCGTCGAAATCGGTGCAGCCGTTTAGGAGATTAGCTCAGCCAAACAGACAGACTTTTTTTTTAATTTCATATTTGTTATAGGTATCGTGTATTCATATGCCTTAAGTAAAAAAAAAATTTGAAACTCAAACATACACTTCAATTTTATTTATTTGTATAGATTCGCATTGGCCCGTATGTAAAGCAGCGTAAAAGTTACCGTCTCCCTTATCTGCAAGAAAAACTTGTGGCTATATCGCCAGTTGCAGAACTAACGGAGAGTTCCCAACTCCTATGTGTCTGACGTCTGTTGCAGCGGGACGCAGTGGCTTCAGATAAACAAAAACTGTCTTAAACTCAACGAGTAGTTATACTTGGTACGGTTAGATGTATTTGGCAAA
This sequence comes from Urbanus proteus proteus, assembly GCA_018251915.1. Taxonomy (NCBI): domain Eukaryota; kingdom Metazoa; phylum Arthropoda; class Insecta; order Lepidoptera; family Hesperiidae; genus Urbanus; species Urbanus proteus. The sequence goes on from DWPV01002160.1 coordinate 13,909, forward strand.
TTGTTATTGAAGTGGAAATTATACAGGTATTTATTTTATTATCATGAAGCTGAGTGGGAATCTTTTTGGATGAAGATTTATAATACGCTCATTAAATAGCTAGGTAAAATATACATTTATATTAATATTACATGGCTTAATAAAATACAAAGTGCGTAAATTAATACATAAAAGTATTAGGTTAATATGTAAGTTTAATGTTATTTATTTTATTATTTAGTACCTACATTATCTTACATTATTTAGACGGTAACACGGTATTTTTTCAATTATTAACTTCTGACTTTTACATGTGTTATAAGGCACATTTTTTATAATACAAATATTATACTCGTATTATTGCAAGCTACTGCCATTTTTGCACATTGTACTAACATTTTAATCTAACGTTTTATTCTTTGATTTCCTTTTATTTCGTTTAATTCTTTAAAAAATAAGCTAAACGCATCACGATAGTCGTTTGCTTATAGTTTGTATTTGACAGTTTTAGCTTAACGGGTATCGGCAAGATGCGGTCTCAATACCGCTGACATCGATCTCGGCTGCCGCGGCACATTATTAATGGATTTTAAATTGCCCTTTAAGCACGCTTCCGGCACGCCCTATGTGCGATGCTAAATCGATGCAGTTCTAAATTTTAAATTATTTTACGATAACTTTACATACAAGTTGAGATTTGAGTAGTTTACGGTTTCCTAATTTTGATTGATAGAATTTGCTACCAAAAATGTACACGTTTAAGTTTAACAGAACTCGCTTTTGTTCGTGACTTTATCCGAGTAGACTAGAACATGTACAAAGGATTCTTGGAAAAAGTTGCGAGTAACAAGAGCACTCCTTTTGATCGGCAATGCAGCGGCGATTCTTCTTATAGTTCAAACACTTTGAAGTCACTCATATGATTTGTTGCAAGGTTTAAAATGTAATAAAATGACCTACTATATAAACGTAACTACCGTGTCAATTAACCTCCTTATAATATTATTATGGCGCATGCTAAGGCAAGGTCAAGTTTTATTCACTCTTATTAACTGATTTAATCAAAATAATGACGATATTTAGATATCGATTACTGATATATAAAAGTTACTTCATATTGGGTCAGTTTATTAATAATATAAAATAGAAGAAATCATAAAAAAGTGTGTGATATGGGAGACATACTTACTTATCCGAGGCGTTCCAGCTCAGTCTTCGGCGGTAGCATTTGTGGTCAACCTCAGGATCTTGATCTTATATGGGGTTGATTACAGATGTCCACGAGCGGCAGTGGCCACTTACCGTCAGGTGGACTGCATGCTCGTTTGCTACTTCGATCACATATATAAAAGTTAAGTAAAGTTTTTTCAGAAAAATTTCGGGCATCTAAGTTTTTCACTATATTTTCCTTTCCTTTCCTTAATCATGTTAAATTAAGTCATGCCAATGCATGATTTAATTGAACATTAAATTAAAACGTTAGAAATTTCAGATATATCAGTTAATCAATATTAACTGAAATTTCACTTTTCACTTCACTTTTCTAATTTTCTTATAATAAGTTTTATACATTTCTTCTTCTCTCTCTTTTTTCTTCGTTAATGAAGCTAACAAGCAAGGTAAGTACGGGATAAACAAAAAACATTATATATCTGTTCAAAAAAGGCAGTTTCTATTAGTGGATCCTTAATTTTTTTTACTAATGGTATTTTTTTAAATTAAACTACTTAGCAGTCTTTTTAGATAAGTAATCACTCCCTTGGACTACTGTCATTGACTCCATATACAACAAGCGAGGACTTATTCGCCAATATACAGAACGTCCCGTAAATAGTGGACCACCTTACATTTACGTGTAGGTCACACAAAGGCCTACCAGAATATCTTCTTTTATTTATCAAAACTCTCATAGTTTTCGAGATATTTTGATTTTTGTAAATTTTCTCAAAATGCATACCTTCTTTTAGCCTTTGAGTTGTGATCATCACAAATAGTAAGCTTTTTCAAGTTTGTTTATTGCATTAAACTTTTAGGAACATTGTACAGTTTTCTCCAATCGTAATTGCAATTGTCAATTAAGATGGTCCACTATTTACGGGACAACTTGTATAATAATATATGCCGCTGTACATGTCCTGAATCGCGCTAATGGAATAGTCTACCTATTATCTATACAAGTGCATATAAGCTTAGATATGATAATGTAGATAATACAGAGTTCAGGGTTCAAATTCCAGCCTGACAAGTACAAAAACGATTGATTTTCTTGTCTCTCATGCGTCTTTGTGTTTGTTTGTCTGTAAACATGTCTATGGCATCCTTGACACAAGATAATGTGGGGCTTTGGGTGTCATTATTGTTTATTTATTTACTAAAATCTTAAGAAATTATTTCTTCTTTTTACAGAGACCAACATTCTGCACAAGATGCAAGTAAATCGGACAAGTCTTAGCTTTTCCTGAATATAATAACTATGTACTAGGCTGTAACTTGTGTAAATATATAAAGTATTAAAAGCTGTTTTATCACTATGTGTAAAATGAGATGTGTATATACTAATATAGGTATAACCTATTAATATCTATTTGTATTTATTACATATTATTTTTACAAGATCTGATTTTCTGTTAATAAAAAAGACAAAACTTATGACATCTTTTCATTTAATTAGCTTTCCAGTATTAAATTTTTTTGTAATTATATCATTTTAACTACCACATCTATAATAATTGTATGGTACCGTGTTTCATGTTCTATTATACAGATATTAATGTCCATAATAATACAAATGTTTATGCTACAAGCTAATAATTTATTGAAAAGATGGGAGCTTGGACAACTTCCCTTCTTTAATTCCTATTCATATTGAATATGCTGTTCTTAAGTATGTAATAAAACTATAATTCCCATTATGAATTTCTATAAATTTATATTTGTCAAATTAAAATAGTGGCAGTGGTAATGCAATACACCCACTAACACATAAGATATTTAAGATATATTCATATGTCAAAAACTCAAATCAAAGAATGTTTTATTCAGTCTACAAGTTGGGTTTAAACTAACAGTGGTTGAAGTTCCCCTTTGAGCGTTTAATAGCTCGTTGGGAGGTCCCGCTCTTCCATAACGTGACGTTTTAGCAGACAATATTTTAATTTTATTTTTAGTTTAAATCATACACATTTTAACTGTTACATACTATACAGATAACTTCAGTCTACAATCGTAGTACTTAGACCACTTTACATCTACATATTAGGCAAGTTTCATTATATCTTTTATTAAAGATAAGTCCAATGTTATATCTATAATACTTGTTTATTATTACCCTCCTCATTTATATAAACTCTATTGCTCTTTACACCATTGCCTATTATTTATAATGAATATAATTTGTTTAAGGTCTACCCCACAAACAATTCTCACTTTATTTATAATTACTATTTATCTTCCTATCTTTTATTCCATCTGTTCAGTTGTCTATCCTCTTTTTCACAATCACTTATATATACTTATGTATAACATGTTCTTTGAATCTCTATCATTATCCAACCCATCTTTAATATCGTTTATTCACCTCTCCTCTTTTTCACAATCACCATTTAACTCCATTTCATATCATTTAAGTTAGCCGTCTTCATTACTTAATCGACTTATTCACTTCAACTTGTCCAAATAATGGCTCCGACACTTACTGAATGTATCTTTTCGTTAATCCCTATTATTTGTCTAAGGTGTGTTTCACCCACTACTACTCGTTTGAGTCCTGTTTTAGGCTATAGCTCTGTTCAATTAAAGAGAGATAGAGGTAACCTATCCAATTTTATTATCACTTACTCCACCAGTCCTTTTCTTCGTAATCACTTATTTCACTTAACTTTTCATTACACACCATTGTTTAATCTGAGTTCTGTACACACTACACAATGCACTCACTTACTTGTCTGATAATGTCCCCCGTCACTAGGCCCCTCTCACCAGTTGTCTCACTATGTCACAAAGCCACCAATCGCCCTTAAAGTCCCCGACTCCCAACTTCCCACACTGTCTATAATTTATGTGGTGCTCATACGGCGAGCTCTTCGGGCAACCTGGTCCC
>DWPV01002161.1:0-17986 GCA_018251915.1 Urbanus proteus proteus
GTATAAATACTGGTAAAATAATGACAACAAACGCGTGCTGCGTAGCAGCTCGCGCCGCGCCTAAAACCTAGTTTGTAGTATAATGCTTGTAGTAGGTATTGAAGCAAGCTTTTAGGCACAGAGCCTGTAAATAACTTCTCAACAACGCCTCGTGGAAACCGATCTAATGGATCCGCCAACACGCCTGCTATTGTGATTGAGGCTGTTTCACACGGGCAATGAAGACATATTGTATGTTACTTAGTTTTCTAAATATTCAGCCTATATTTCTTGTTAGATTACAACACGCAAACCTGTCGGATTGACGAATTGAACATAGTGCTCTAGATTATTCTACTGTTGTCGTTAACTCCACTTTTTATTCATTTAATATAATTAATATTTCTTATGTAGGAAACATTGCACTATATTACATACGAGGAAAGTATTATTTAAGAAAAACAGTAATAAATTGAAAAAATAGTATATTTTATAAATCTGACTAAACATTAATGGTCACATTCATACCATTGCACTTAATCTAAACGATAATCCAGTAACTTTCTACACTGTGTAAGTTAAAATAAAAGATGATGGGCTTGTCATAAAGTTCTATAGGCCTGTCACGGCTGCTCTACATTTTAGCTTAGAAGAGCCCACTTAATCGCTACTAAGCTTTATTCATGGCCATTATCATCACTATACCAACCCGCTTGTAGTAACGGGTTGAACATAAAGTTTGATATGCGCTGACAATAAAGTAACGGTCGACCACTATCACATTGGTCATGGAGGCCTAATGTGACAGCCGAAAATGCAATCGCTTAAGGAGTACCGAAGTCTGATGATACACAAAGATTTTATACATGTAAATTCTAATATCTAACATCAGAGCAGAAGTTCCATTCGCATATTAATGTTAACTTCATGTATCCATTGTATACTTGTTTATTACATTGTATATTATTAAAATCTGCTACTAAATATTATATTATTAAAATACTATATTATTAAAATCGCCTACTTAGTTGAGTAACACACGAAAAATCTTAAGCTGATTTACTTATTTTTAATTTACTGATGCTTAAGTGGTAGCTAAAGCATCAGTAAATTAAAAATGCAATGCGACATGCAATGCACACACAATTTTTAACATTTTAACAAGCTGACAAATCGCAACCGTCAAAAAGACATCATTCATAAATAATTAGCTATCATGGTAGAATGTAAACATGTAAAATCTGCTCAAATTCACGAAAGTAGTTAACGCATTTGATATCGATTCAAATGTGTAATGTGGCAATTGATGCAACTTAAAAAATGTAACCTAAACCGTAACCATAAACCGAATGTTCAGCAAAATGTTCGGCTAACTTTTCCGGGAAGGACAATTTCAAGTCGGAAAATTCATTTACACATTAGCATGAAACGTCATGAATAATGTCCCTTCACATCAATCAGTCGATCGGGCACTTTTCCGGTAAACACTGTCATGACTAAATTAGCATAGGACGAGGTGAAATTTAAGAATTTGCATCGTATGAATTCGGCCTTACGCCATTTGACACAGGCTCGGCGCATTACCGCACACGGAGGAAAGTCTGACAATGGACGTGACATGACACAGGCTAGGAGCATTTTGTGTTGCTAATTCGGGTGATCAGTGAAAGCGGCTATTCGTGAGAACTTTTTCGTTTTTCTTGCGTATCCGGAAGTTGTTACGTTGGACGCTGTTAGACGAGTCACAAGCTTCAGTAACCATTTTTTAAAAAAATATTATATATTATTAAATCGATACATAGCGCCGTGTACCTATATCTATATCTAACAGATTGTTAACCAATGCTACATTTAAATTAATAATGTGACGGAAATTCTCGACGCATATGCAAGGCCATATTAAACGTATTTGTTAGAGCTTGTAGTTGTATAAATCAATGTTTCAAATAAAATAACATGTTGGCATTATGCAGGCCTATTGCTGCAAGATAATTTAAACATTGTAGAGCTACTTTGTGTTTTTATAGCACTTTTTAACGGAATAATACGGAATAACTTTTGATCTGAATTTATCACAATTGCCTGACTCCAATTTTGTCGGTAAATTATTTATCTCAAGTCTCTTAAATCTCTTCATTTCTTTGGTCTCTAAAGAGCTCAATAAAAATTAGAATATTTTTCGAAATTATAGTTGATCTAAAATGTTCTTTGTAAATAATGTTGATTTGATTCAATATTTAATAAAAGCTGTCGCTGAATGTTGAAAGACACCGGGTTATATGGGTTTTTACAGCGTCAAGATCCCCTCGGTAACCTTCCTCACAACCGGAGTGCTCTAAACGCGTTGCCCCTGTCAGGTAAAGACGTATACGTTACTTTGAGGTTAATGGCAAAATTAAACTGTTGGAGTTATTACTTACAGTTAGGATCTGTTTAACGTCTCGTCTAACTAGGATAGCCACAATTTCTTTTACAGTATTTACACCTATTTACAGTATTTTCGTGTTGTTAATACTTCATGTAACATTTTAACTAATGACTTCATAATAATATATAGGTATATATACAAATCACATTCTATCTTAGAGCACGAGTATAAGGTAAAAAATTAATTATCTGTCTTAGTCGGTTGGGCATATGAAGGCAATTACTACTTTCCTTAGGACTTTCTAAGCAACACCTTTTTGTTTCGCTGGAGAAAGTGATGATATGTGTGGCGTCTTGGGGGGTCAGAGTTCCAGCTTATCTCGACTATTCTCATACTTGGTGCAGGAGTGATGCAATCACACTTCCGTACGCCACGTCGCAATCGGGATAATGAATGGGTAATTTGCGTCATCACCTGCCGCTAACTAACTTATCCATTCGTTATCTTTCTGTGCCATGGATAAAGTTTTAAATGAGCGAGATTATTACATAATTCAATTTATGTGATGTTTTTGATTATGATATTTGGAAATTTGATATGAAATATTTTTAAGTATTTCATCTTATTATTTGGTACCTGTCAGGTTTTGTAAACCACATCTTTGTGGTCCAGATTTTGAATGTATAACAACATATATTATTATATTTAAAATTTTACTAAAACATAATATGATCAACATGGCGCGTGGCAGGATGGCACACCTACAAAATACTGTTTTGCAATCGTCCATAACACCTGAACTATCACGACCTCGTCAAGTTTCGTCCGGCGTCGATACTGTTGATTTGTTAATCGAAATTCTTGTCCTATCGTTTCCATTTCGCTTTTGAAGGTCGCGATTAACGTCCGCGTGGATTTCCGAGTTTCTACTGGCCCACTTCCTGGCGATTCGACCGGTTGTTGTGTTGTTTTGGACGTCCGAGCTTGAAGTTTGCGGCGTGCGTTTTGCGTCTTTTCGTTATGCCTACACTGCGTGAAATCTTCGCGCAGTCTATGTATATTTTTTTATTTACTTCTTTATTACTATGTAAAGTATGAAAGTTATTAAAGTACATTTCTACTACGATAAGGGAAAGAAAGATTTCAATTTTTTTTCTGAGAAAAATAATCAGAATGCCCTGTAATGGTTTTCTTACTAGTACTGCCGGGAATCGGCTTTTAAGTTAATCAAGATATTACTACCTCTTCATAACAACGAATTATTGGTTCTTTTATATAGGCTCTATTTAATAGGCACTCGTATTAGTACAATCGCATCCCGATTAAATAAAACATATTATTAGTTCGAAGCCTTATTGCCTGTAGCATTTAATCATATAATTAAATTGTAAATATCGAAAAGCGTGAATATTGTTGAGCTACGTGTATTTCCTCACAAAACGGTTCAGTCGCCACTCGGCCATCACAATCATCCGGGTCAACGCAATTAATTCTCGCTACAAACTCGTTTAGTATCGTTTTGGGACGCTTCCAAATTAATACGTGAAATCTCATATTCGATTGATTTGCTTGTGCGTTACAGATTAGAAACGGATTAATGGCTATGCGGAAGACACAATAGAAATTTTTTTGTCTATTCAGTTTTGTTGTTCTGTCTTTTTAAGTGGGTAAAAGATTGTGCCAATATGAAAGATGTTACAATTATTTACTATGTATTTCACCTAATTTATAAAATTGTAAAGGATTTTTTTTAAGTTACTACATGATTTTTGCATAAACCTATAGAATAAAATTTCCCAACCCTATTACAATGCATAGTGATTCATTGACTTCTATTATTGTTCTCAAATTGAAAAAACGTTAAAAATCAAGGCCTATATCCAGTTCGTGGATATGGGCGTACCTCCCTTTCAGATTTCCACTTGAAAAACCCTTTCCTTTTGCAATTTTTACTTGTCGCTGACTCTTTTATGCTCGTTCCCTCTCAGTTTATCAGACGTGACGGTGAATGAAGGGTCGCGACCGTCCGGAAATAACTTAATGGTGCACTTCTCTTGGCGAGGTTAATGGCGACCCGTTGTGATTGCTTTCTCAATTTGCCTATAAATTTATAATAAGTAATAAAGCAATCTTCACACTATTTGCATCCCAAGTACGGTAAAGTACCTATGCTTTATAATTGCAGTTTAAGGTACACCCGAAGCTGACGTGAGACAAGAAAAATTAAAGGTGAACCCAAAATAAATTACTTTAGTTAAATAGATATTTACATTTGATTCTTGTCATGTCTGAAACTAAATATCTTCAGAATTGACAGTACAACATTAAATCAATATTTTTGAATTGAGTTTGTTGGTTACACATAGGTTACACACAAAGACCACTTTGGTGGCTAAAATTGTAGTATAACACATATATAGTTGCGACAATAATAGATTAAGTTTTTGTCTTAGTTGCAAATATTAATACACCTAAAACAATGTAGGGGTTTGAAACGTACCTATTATTTATTGCATACATAAATAAAACTCGACTGGTGATTACATTAACATCATTGAATATTTAATTACAATAAAGTAGAGTCACGATCATTGGCCTGTTTCAATTATGCATAAAATTAATTAAATAAGCATTGCACATAAAACTCACAAACAACTTACTCAAATTACTGCAAATGTAGGAAATACAAAACTACCTACTTAACAGCCAATGATGCTTATTAATTCGATTACCTAATCCAATTTTACGCGTAAACAATTTACCGCTGCTCTGATTGTATCATTATTGTCCAAATATTGCCGGAAGAGTGCACTTCGACCTCGTTAGCTGCGATCTATCTATAAAATGACACTATTATGCCACTATCTTTCCACAATATTCCGACAAATTTATACACAAACATAGTTACGAAAACTTAACAATGACAAATCGGCGTTGATAGTTTCACAAACGCGTTGGCCGTTACTTGGCGCACAGAGCAACAATATTCAATGATCTATTCAGTTTTATTAGGTGCCCGCAGAACATTTTTATGGTAAAAAATGATAAAAATATGTTAATTGAAATGACGTCGGATACGTCAGACACGGAAAGTGATAGTGTAGTGATCAGATCGCAAGTGCAAGTTGACGGAAACGCGACAAAACATGAAGAGAAAACGTCGCAGGGGTTGGAGAAAATGCGATACGAAAGAATCGCAAGGGTGCCCAGTTATCACATGAAATGGGCGCAAGTCCTGGAGGAGCTGTCTTGGAAAACACGCGCTGTGAGTCTATACATAAAGTAAGAATTGTGTTAACAGTAAGAGCTTGTCAACTAACTTGTTGAGCTGAAGTATGTACAGCCTCAACGTTATGTATGTACGAGTACCTACTTGTCGCAGGATTTCTTTATTCTCCCATACCTGCGATATCATATAAGATTAAAAGCCTTTATTTGTGACTTAATACTACCATTTTCACCTTAACGGTATTACCTATAGCTTTAGATTTAATTGTATTGTTATTGTCATTCACTTACTGAATTGAAAAAAATATAAATTTATATTGCTCTATATGTATAATAAGTACCTAACAGATTAATGTAGGTACATGTGATAGGTACCTACTTAATTCGCTTTGTTTTTTTAAACGCAGTATTAAATCAATTGTGAAATATTAAATTAGGTAACGTCAGACGAGCTACTGGCTTAATAATAATATAAATCGATTGTTTCGTCATAATATACATTTTTTCTCGCCGTAACGAAATATGCGACGTTACCCAACTGCGTGGAATCGAAGCTATATTTCCTTATCTTTTCAAGTATTTATTTTATTCTCCAACTGACCCGCTTTCCACATTACATATATTATATTCATATTAACTATGGGTTAACGAGCGGCCCTTGGCGCATCCATATGTTTATGTGTTGTATAATTAACAATCAAACATTTTGTGGTAGCCGGCTCACTTTCAAAATGAGGCAACCATCTCAGTCCTCGGGAGATGCGATTCATCCATAATTGACCTTAGATAGAACCCTTATTCTATTTCAAACTGCTTACATACTCGTGGTGGTAAAGAACACTTACTATTAGGCATGTAAGTTTTCTACAACAATCTAATAAAAATATATAAAAAGCGATATTTTTTATCAACCATAACATTGTTAATTAGTTATATACAATTAAAAGTTTCTTCAACAAATTCTTCCACATGGCTGATTTGCACAGACAGTTCATCTCAGTTTTTATCACCGCAGCCATGACATGACAGCGTGTGATAAATGAAGTCTTGTGTAATTGCAGTCTAGAAATTTACAAAATGTAACTTTAATATTTATATTCATTATATCGAAATATCTTACAACATCCGCCTTTTAAACAGGAATGTTTACTTTTACACGAAACAACTGTCGGAATGGAGTGAAATAATTCACTCACGACTAGAGCTTGTAATAAAATCCAAGTTTATGTCAAATTAATCTATTCAGCATAATTTATACTGCCATTATCGTACGGTAGGTACAATTGCAATTGTCTTGAGATCACGTAGAGCTTTATTCGATTAACCCCTTCCAAGTATTGTGCTTAATGTGTTTTTTATCTTCTGATTCTTGGTAATATAGTGTATAACCTAACGGTTTATCATAGCTTTGTTCCTAGAAGACTGTAATGAAATGGCATCGTCGTCTTAGAATAAGAGAAACAATTACAAACTAGCAATCCCCACTATACAAATATCGATAAGATTATTTATTCATAAATCACTTATTGCTCATTGGACTATATAAATAAACACATTAGTCGTACTACCTTTACACAGGAAATTGTTACATTATGTCCTAACTAGTAAAATGAGAAAGACTTGACCAAATTGACAGATAATTAGACACTGTTATTATAATCGATGTTTATGTGTCATTCTCAGCAGTATATTTAAGAGTAGGAGGACAACAGAGTGGTTTAAGCTGTACCTGCAGCCATTCGAAATGTGTTATATTAAATTATCTCGTTCAACCGTGTATTGAACCAAATTATCAAGGAAGTTACATTGTCGACACCAGTATTTATTAAACTGGCTTTACCTTCGTTTATGAAATGCTAAAGCAAGTTAGAGTGCTCTACATCGGGTTCAATTAAAAGTACGTACAGTAAGTACAAATTACAATCTATTCAACAAATCTGTTCTTTCCTTTCAAATCTTCTAATATTTATCTTAAACGACATATCGATATTATCTCTTATGTCATGATTAATAATTAAGTAAGTGTAGGTACCTACCGTCAGTGGATGATAAGTTTTTATTACCAATACCTAATGTAATTCCAAAATAATTCTATTTTCTGACACATAAATATTTATTTCCACGTAGTATAAACCTATTTTTATATTCGTCACACTTTACTGTCTAACGTAGATATAATTAAACCGAATTGAGTGTAATTTTCAAGAAATAATAGATGAATTCTCTGCTAGTGTCATAGGCTACCTTTACCCCAAATTATTTGATTTAAGTATTTGGTACATACACATATCTCTTATATTTTATACAGTTTAAAGTGGAACCTTACAAGTCCCATATATCATCGCAGTAACGGTTGTAACGGGACGCCGCCCCGGTTCGCATCAACTGACGCAACAGTTCCTTGCGGTTCCTGTTTTTCATATTTCTTGTCAATCAATTCCAATTGTTCCTGCATTGTATGGGAAAGGTCACGGGCATATAGCGGTTTCTTACTTGTTAGATATAAGTGTGTAATCTACACTGGAGTCACACTATTGTGGTTCATTTTATTTGTGTTCAAGGCAACAGTGAATAGGCATATTCTAGGCAGACGTGCTACATCCTAGACCACATTTTGACTTACTATAAAGTGGATATCGCGGTCAAACGCTAGCATTAAGTATAATGCTCAGTCATTGAGTAATAAATATTTGAAAACTAAGTAATTTGAAATATTCTTAATTTAAACAAACAATACATGTGTAAATTTTTGAAACGATAGCAATACGATTATATCTACCTATGATTAAAACATAGAGTGCTTTACATATAAGATTCTCTTTTTTAAAACATCTCCTAAAATAACAAATTGAATGCGGACGTTTTCAAATAACTTGAGATAAGATTTATTATATTGCAATCAGCTCACTCAATCAATCAACTATGCTATATGCAAATTTAATAATGCTGTGAAAGTTGAACAAACGCGGGCGGCGCCATAAGCGACAACTAGTATGATAAATAATAATACAGAAGCTAAAACTACAATACAATCTTGTATTTATTACTCTATTTTCATTTTGGCATGTCAAACTAAAAAAAAACTTACTTAAGAATAATAAATTGTTATTATTTGTATATTTATTTACCCGTACCAAGTTTTATATAATTAGTAATGATAGCTATGTAGAGTTGTATATGGTCCTTAAATAACGCTATAGTTTTATATGACATTCTGATATTCAATACTCTTGAAAATAAAACCATATCACATAACCTCGTTACATTTAGCAGTCTATATTTATTTTATAAGGACCTCCTGCTAACAGCAATCAGCTGTACAGGCGATATAACTGGTGTCATAGTATTCAATACTAGAACTACATAGGTACTAAGTTTCGTTAAATAGATTCATTACATATTATTTATTTTGAGCCTTATTAAAATTTGTATTTTAAGTCCCTACAAATGACACAAATATAATTAAAAATTAATATTTTTAATTTTTTAATTGACTTTCTCATAAATAGTATAGTAAACTGGTAATTCGCTTTGCATATATCGGCGGAGCTCTACCGTACCCCTAGATAGTTAAACTTCTTCATACACGCACTGTTGCTATCCTAGAGGACCAAGATAACGATGACCTATCAAAACAAGGTTGATGACATACTTAACTGCCTTACCACACACAGCAAAGTCGTATATGCACTGTGTCCCCATTTTAAATTATATAACTAGTCGTTTTTAAATCAGTATGCCTTAGTGTATTACAAATTTACATTTTCATCATTCGTCATTATAAATGCTAACCCTAATTCCTAATAGCATCATACTCACCTTCAGACAAATCGATTTAGTTCAGGACATTACCACAAATAATTTTATTGAAATTAGCCCTAATGACAATAATGACACAGGTGATTATTGCGTGTAGAGAAGTGCTAATAGTGTAGTTGCGCCGGCGCAGCGTCGCGTATTGAAATAATATGGTCAATCAGTTCAAGTGTATTGCTCGTTGAGGTCATGTTTATTTTAATATACCACATTTCAAACCATTACAGATGTACTCAGAAATAAAACTGTCGCAATTAAATAATAACCTAATTGGAAACGTATGCCGCGTTATCGACGTTTACTGTCCACTCTGCCTCATAAAAATAACTTATTACATGTTTACAATTTTTTATTTCTACCTTTGATATTTCTAAAACATTTTGGCTACATAAAATTACTTACGTAACCATAAACCAACTGTATTTTGGCGTTAACTTAAATCGAAGGCAGGATAGCGTGTGTAAATATCATAACACTTTATTTTCGAAATTAGTACAAGTAATACACAGTAATATTCGTAAAAAGGTAGAAGTAAGTACGATAAATCAAATCATCTTGTGCACATACCTACTGTAAATGCAAACAAATCTTCATATTAGATACACATGATATACAATCAATTCAGGAATTCGTTCAATATCTGTATAACTTTAAGAGTGAGCCTAATGGTGGAATGTGAGATGGGCAGCCGCAATCAGTAATTCGACGAGGCATGTGCGTTCAAACAGATTGCTTTACGGCATAGCGGCTGGGCTGGTGTTTACAGAATCGTAACTTTGTAATGACGCGCCCTACATGCGTGCTCTGCGTCCTGCTAAGGGCAAATCTACACTGCAGTGTCTTAGAAATGAGACACGAGTCATTTATTCTAATATGTACTAGGTATGGAATCTAAAGTGCGTTATAGTCCTTAAAAACTTTACATTACTTTACTTTAACATTTAAAGATATAAGTTATGTGTACTTATCAATATAGAATCAAACATCATTTATGTCTGGTATTTTAAGAACAGGTGGTAGAGATATTTAGAAGTTTTGTACCCATCTGACGGCTCTTTTACTTAGAATTTGCAAATAATAGAACAACTTTTTTCATACATCCGTTTATAAAAACGCTACATAGAAATCCCAGCATCTTATTCTCATCATCACCATCTTGTAGCACGTGCTTTAACTCAAGCTCGGTTCATCTTCAAAAAAACATTCACAGATGTCTTGAAGGAAATGAAAAAATTATACAATAAGTCTCCTTGGTTGTCGCTAGCAGTACCAAAAATATTGGACACAGAGCCTTAGTAAGAGGGCATAGGGTTCAATTTTAGTAAGGTCGGTGCGTAGACCGGCAGGTGTGCTCTACTAACACAAAGAAACGGACGCACACTAGCAAAACAGCCTGTAGTTCATGGCACATAGCAGCACGTTCGCCCTTTATTACAGATGCAATACTGCAAGGCATTATGCTCTACTTCGAATTTCCAACTTTCTAGCATTATTTTAGACTTCCTGTTCACTTTACGTGGCTATTTTCACATATTTAAAAATTTTAAAACTCCAAAATAATTTAACCAAGTTACTCTCAGTGCGCTATTAGTAAGTAAATAACAGCATAATGACAAATTATATTAATATACCCTAATAATAAATATGATACACGTTTTTAATAGATACTCGTGGACATATGTAGTGTTCGTAGTAATGCGGCCTCGAGCGTTTCAATTAAAAATTAAAATAATAATGAGTGGTGTTTTATACACCTACGCTTGTTCAGCCATTAAAAAAATAATATTTTTATATAACGTAAAAAATCAGATTTAAATAACGAAATCTTTTCATTGAACTGTTCCAATTTATAGTTGCCAATTAAGTTTACCATAAGATCTAAAAACACGAAATTCACGAAAACTATTTTCGGCCAGCCTTGTAAACCTAGCATGTCTCGTGTCCAACTTAAGTAGAGCATCAATCGTGTCGGTTTCACCGCTAAAGTGGAGGCAACAACTTTTTTCTACGGTCCCAACGTATTCCCGCGCCCCTTCGCATCCCGACCCGAGCCGTCAGTTCAGTTCCTTATTCTTCACGCAACTGAAGGCACACAGCATGTGCTCTATCTCGTACATTATAAACACAACCAAAATTCCCTACTTGAAACACGCTAACTATTTTAATTACCATTATATCATCGTGCTGTGCAGTGACGATAGTGTGAACAAGGCTTTAGTGTTTGGAAAATGGATACGATAAACGTTGTTCTAAAAACGGGATACAAAATCATGAAGGATCTTTCCGAACAACATAAACATGTGAGTTAATGGCATTTAATGTATTTATTTATGCTTAAAATAGGCAAACGCGGATTGAAACATGTGGTAGAATTAAAACTCGTTTTGATAGCCCCCTTTGAAAGCTGCAAGGGGTCGAATACGTATAAAATTGAGTCAGATACAAGTTTGCAGTTTCTTACACTAACATCTTATGTATTAGAAGTTCAGAAATTATAATATGTATAACATTTACAAGTCCAATCATGTTTGTATACACATTAGATAGTGTTTAAAAACCAGTTATTTATATGTAACATCTGTTAATAATCTCTTCTTATTCCTAATCATTCAATGCAATCTCTTCTCTTATAAATTAAACTCATAGCTGACTTAATACGATTTTTTTCCTTTTTGTCGGTTATTTTCCGTGGTAACGTTCATTTTTATGACTTCTCGTCACGCGAAACGAAGTTTTAATGTTTTTAAAGACATTTTTTGTTATAGAATAGACCATATAACATCGAACGTGATTATGAATTAGCACGGAATCTTAATACAAAAAAAATAGACAGATGCCTGTACTATGCAAATAAATTATTCTACTGTTTTAGGAATTTCTCTACCTGAAAACTAACAAAAATACCTTACTTACCACACCCTTCTAAGCAAAATATGGTAGCAACTGAGTAGCCCCGCGGTATTGTTATAAGACTTTATGTCTAGAAATAACCTTTAAAAAGATCGTAAAACCATTTTCGGTTTTACTCCTCTCCACCACCTTTTTCTGCTCAATGACAGTCATGTTAAACGTTGCTGTGTTCTAGTTATGGGGGATATGCGTAAGGGAAACATCATTATCCGCGGCGTTACACCTTATTCCTGAGGGGTAGCAATACCCTTGTATTCCACCTCTGGTAGGTTTCTTATCTTTTTTGGGTTTGGTTACAAATGTCTTATCAATACCAACTTTAAAAAAGCATAAAATTTCTTAATACCGTAACCAAAACAGTAACATGTTTTTTTAGCGATTTCAAGAAAACTTTAACGATTCCATGACAAGTGCTTTATTAGGAGTGATTTATGATATTTTTAACCCAAAAGTATTTAGAGCTTTTATATGTATAAAAATATACCTACATACTACATACCTACATGAATTGTATAAAATGATATAAATCAACACGGAAGGTAACCTTACCATGTTAGTTCAAGATGTGATTGAGTATTGATTCAAGAGCCTATCAAAGCTACAGGAAGGGTGAATCAGAACCAAGTTTCTTCACCTTTCCTCTAGCTCTATATACGCTCTATACGAGCTCTTAAGTATATTTTGAACAGAAATCTTTTACAATATGTGGGAGGTTTTATTTTAATATTTATAAACGCTATTATGAATTTTAAAATACATGGTGGTTAAAGCATAACTTTTGAAAATCATTAAAACCATAGACTTTTTTCTCTATATAGAATTCTGTCTAGAGTCTGACCGACATAATGTTGTCAGTTGTCACTTTGTGAAAAATGTCTAAAAACACAAAAGATATAAATAACAATCAAGGCGTAACAATTCCATACTAAAATACAAAAGTAATTAATGCATCTGATATAAAAACTGGAGCACAGAACGGTTGATTGTCCATTTGTTCACAAAATACAAAATGACAATTAATTAATTCAATTTCATTTTACCGTTGTGATAATAACTAACCATTTATGGCAAGATTTCTTTCGAGGATCCGTATGAAAGGAAAGTTTGCCAATTTTTATGCAATAAACCGAAATTTGACGTGGCACGCCTCCGAATTCGTTTTCAGAAGATTATTTATGAACTTACGAAAAACTTTATGTACGAAAGTCGTTAACTGTTTCCGTGCAAAAATACCTATGTGGCAGTTTTATTAACGGAAATTTTAATACGTTATTTTTTATTGTCAACAGATGGAAACGTCAGGAGGGTCAGAAAGTTCAGGCGGTGAAGATGCAGAGGCTCGGCGGTCACGACGTGGCCATGTCTTGGCCGAGCTCCTTCAAACTGAGAGGGTATACGTACAAGAACTTGGCTCCATACTCACAGTAAGTACTTTTAGTAAAATATTTAAAAAATATATTTATTTCTGTGTGCAAGTGCAAACTATGCAAAACTATACAAACTCACTTCCTATTGTTATATGGACTAATGAGCTTAGTGATTTGATTAGGATGCCATAAACAACGTCGTCAAGGTCCATCGAATCCAATGAGACGCGATATCTCTTGGGTATTACGCGCTCTAAAAATTAAATATGCCATCACGTTAAAAGTAGTGCGTGGTTTACATGTGTAAGCAGCGCGTATTCAATGAACAGTCACGGACCATCTGACTTAGTAGACACCTATTCTGATGCATTCGATACGCACGCGAGCAAGTGCGATGGAGCACCGAGCGGAACGCAATGCATTTTACACATTCGTCGAGCGCACACCGGTGTGGACTCTCCGTCGCGTGCTGCATTCGCTTGCTCCCTGTAACATGAAATATGGAAAATACGACCTCCATAAATCTTCCGCGAATCTCAGCATCGGCACTTCATACTCGTGGTACTACAAAAAAAGCGATAATCCAACCACGCGGAGGAAGAAACGGTTAACGAGGGCGGCGTCTGACTCCACCCTCTTCAGTGATTATGCAAATCAGATACCTTTATTCGAGAAAGACAAGTGTGGTAAAGCTAAGAAGTGTAAGAAATCCGCTAGCGATGTCAGCAAAAATAACCGCGTCAAGTGTAATTCACGGAATATTAAACCCGTACACATGGAACCGTTCACTGGAAACTTTTATTACGGTAAGCCGTTACCTGGTTACGAATATTCACAAAAAACTGAAGAGAAAATCACCTATCTACCGGATTCCGATATAATCACTGTGTCTGAAGATAATACTAATGACACACTTACAACTGGGGCAACCATTGTTGACATCCCTGAATTGGTGAAAAATCCTATATACGGATGCTTAGAATCAGATGTCCAAATTCCAACACCTGAGTATCTGACAGACTCTATGGGATCAAAGGATTCTCAATTGAAGTCTACTAGCTGTACCGAGTTAAGAAATACTATGGACAGTAGCAAAGATCCGACTGAGATGCTATCGATTATTTTGAAGGATTACAAAAGAATAATGAAAGAATGGAATCATACTATAGCAGATCATTATTCTACGATTTCTCATTCCAAAAAAGGTTCAACAATATGTCGTCGGAGTAATACAGATAGTTATATTCGCAGTTTACATTCGACGTTATCTTGTCGTAAGACAAACAAATGCCTCAAGAATGATAATAGACATTACAAATATCCGTACGCATCTCAGAGTTGTAAAAGATCTCAATCAAATTACAGCACACGCCGGAAAGCGCAAAGCTTAGGAAGGCATCATACATTGAGCAAATGGACTTCGACACTGCAAAGAATCAGGAGAAAATTTTTGAAAACCAGTGATACTTTAACTTCGTCGGAATGTGAATGTTTGGAAGCAATTTATGAAGATTATGATAGACGACTTCAACAATGGTGTGATACAATTAGCCAGTGTTCAATATATCTTAGCTCAATTGTATGTAATATATTCTAGATGGATTTATTGTTTTTTGATTAAGTTTTTTTTTTTTTATATAATTGCTTTCTATTTTCAGGGCTACAAAGAGGAAATAGAAAAACCGGAAAACCAACATGTTTTACCCTCGGCCTTAGTGGGCCAAGCTGATGTGTTGTTTGGAAACCTTCATGAACTGTTCACATTCCACCAGGACGTATTTCTTAAAGACTTGGAACGGTCGATTTCAGCTACAGAATTAGTTGCATTATGTTTTGTTGAGAAGGTAAGATTTATTTCTCAAAGTCCAATTTTGGAGATTACAAATTTCTTGATGCATGTTTTCACAATATTGATTTTCTTTTAGAGGGAGACATTCTTCCGCCTCTACAGTTACTATTGCCAAAACATACCACGGTCAGAAAGGTTACGAGAAACACTAGTAGATACGCATTTGTTCCTGCAAGCCTGCCAACAGCGACTTGGGCATAAACTCCCGCTCGCCGCGTATTTGTTAAAACCTGTACAGAGAATAACAAAGTATCAGCTTTTGCTCAAGGTAATTACTTAACTGTTAATCAGTATATTTGTTTCTAGGTCTCTTGAATACATATATCCTACATAGAAGTAGCAGTCTGTCACATTTGTGAAACTGGCTTCAAGACAATGTACAATTTGTAGTTACAACTTTTGCAATAAAATTTCTGTTTCTTATTTACAGGATTTATTACGATATAGCGAATGCGGGTCAATGAGTTCAGGGTTACAACAGGCATTAGATTGCATGCTTGTTGTTCTCAAATGCGTTAACGATTCAATGCATCAAATAGCCATAACTGGAGTACCAGTAAGTCCTTCTCTTCTGACACTCTTTATTTCGATATAACAATACCATGCAATTTGTTAATAGTTTAAAAAATATAATGTCATCTTCAACTTTAATAGGTGGATTTAAGTCAACAAGGAGAGCTTCTTCTACAAAGTTCGTTTATGGTAGTGTCGGAAAACAAACGGGACCTTCGGCTAAGGATACGACCGCGACGGCGACACATCTTCCTTTACGAAAAGGCAATGCTTTTCTGCAAGTCCGCCACCAAGAACAGTCATAATAAGGCAACTTATCATTTCAAACACGATCTCCAGGTAAGATTTTAGTTTCAGATTAGTTCAAAGATAGTAATATGAAATTAGAAAATCTATACGGTACCATACAGTATTTTTTACAGCGAAAATACTTTTGGGTTGAATTTTATAATTATAAAATTATATGAAAATTATATTACGGAATCCTTGTAAATAATGAACCCAGTGTATTATTTAAGCAAACTTTGCCGATAACTGATCTTGTTTTCGAACCTACTTGTATTTACCACCTGAATTCTGTTGTTATTGAGTACAACAAACAATCACTTTCGTATTTTACCACACTTAGGTATTCCAAACCAATCAATTATCATAGAGAGTAATGATAACCTAATGGTTGAAACTTGGCCTTTCAATCGAGGGGTCCGAGGTTCAAATCCCGGGCATCCTCGGATTTATGTGCGTATTAGAGATTTGCTTTACGGTGAAGGAAAACATCGTGAGGAAACCTGCACATCTGAAAATTAAAAAAAAAAGTTCTCAAAGGTGTGTGAAGTTTACCAATTCGCACTTGGCCAGCGCGGTCGACTCAGGCCTAAATCCCTCTCACTAAGAGGGGAGACCCGTGCCCGTGCGAGGGTTGATGACGACGATGATTCCAAATCATTTACCGAGCGACCACGTAAACTTATTCTCCATTGCTGCCCGTGCGAGGGTTGATGATGACGATGAATAATTTACCTAGCATGGTTGTTACGTGGTCGTAAACCCATTCTCCTTGCGAGGGTTGATGATGATGATGATTCCAAATCATTTACCGAGCGACCACGTAAACTCATTCCCCTTTTCAGATGTCGCAAATCGGCCTAACAGAGTCGGTGAAGGGCGACCCGCGCAAGTTCGAGGTGTGGCGGCAGGGGCGGGCCGAGGTGCACACGATCACGGCGCCCACGGTGGACGTGAAGCGCGCGTGGGTGGAGCGCATCAAGCGCGTGCTGCTCGACCAGCTCAAGGAGCTCAAGGGGGAGCGCGTGCGGCAGTACGGCGCGCAACATCACAGGTTTGTTCGGGTTTATTTAGAAGAATTTGTGAATTTGTGATTTCGTGATGTATTTTGGGGGCGATCAGAATGAGCGGAGTGAAATTTTGGTATTGAACTGTGCGTTTATTTCGAGTGGGAGTCTAAATCAATGAGCTGTCGAAGGATCGCTAGGATTTGAGATAGTAAGTAATGTCAGTGATGCTGTGTCATTGGGTGCTAGTTATGTATGTTATGTTTTGTGGTCGCTTACGCCAAGCGTCGATCTAATGCACGTACGATCGCGAACAACAATAATTATGAAGTATCATGGGTTGGTTTAAATTTGACTATTTTTGAGGTCCATCGGAGATCCGTATAATCTAATAACTTAAATAGATTTTTTTAAATAATGAAACAAATGTTGAAAGATATTTTGAATGCATAATTAATGCATCGTGTTTGAAAATAGCGATGGCCAAAATTTCATTAAACTAGCTGTACCCCGTGGGTTCACCCGCGTTTAAAACGTAAAAAATAATACGTATTTAAACACAAATGTTATCTCGCTCTCCTGCGACGGCGCACGCATGCACGTAGCTTGTGTTAGGCCTTAGACCTTTAGCTATCTTCCAGTGAAAGTCCCGTCAAAATCGGTC
>DWPV01002162.1:0-17982 GCA_018251915.1 Urbanus proteus proteus
GGTGCTGATGTTCATGGGCAGTGGCCACTTACCATCAGATGGGTTGCATGCTCATTGTCTATTGACATAACATAAAAGAAATAAATAGGATAATTAAATTTTAGGCAAGAGTAATACGTTATTAAGGTTGTTAAGTTAAAAAATGGGGGGCGCTACAAAGTAACTGATTTTCAAAGTGGGCGTTAGACGAAAAAGTTTGAGAACCTCTGGTTTAGTGCGTTAAAAATCTCACATAACCCGGCATCGCTCTGGAGACGTCGAGTACCTTTAAAGGTTTCCCCTCATCAAAAAAGGACTTTGCGACTTAAAATGTGAATACCTTTTTTATTAAACTTTCTGAAGCAAAATATTTACCTGAGTTTTGAAATATAAACTGATTCCCAAGTATATGTTTCACTTTATCGAACTCGTGCGATATAAGTTCCGTCATGATGACCGCCACAGCCAACAACATGCTGTGGAGGAACTGATCTGATACCAATGATGACAGTTTCACTGCAGCTGATTTCTGAAGTTGAAATATCTTACTAATATTTTAAAGCTGAAAGTTTGTGAGGATGGATGGATGTTTGTTACGCTATAACTTTAGAACCGCTGAACGTATCTGAATGAAATTTAGTACAGAGATAGATTATGGTTTGGAATAACATATAGGCTACTTTAATTTTTATAAAAAAACATTAGCGCGCAAGCCACGTGCTTGCAGCCGCCGTTGTGGGAGAGTGGGGTGTTACCAATGTTTTGATATGTATTCTTTTTTACTTTTTTAACACGGGTGATACCGCGGGGGTCAGCTAGTAAAAAATATATAAACCATATTTATTTAAGTTACACATTTTATATAAAATTACAATATAATATAAGTAACTATAAACATATTTTATTTATTAATACAACAGAGACAATTAAAATTAAAAAAAGCTAAGTTAAATATACTGATAATAAATGAAAACTATAAATAAAATAAATGAGTGGAAAATTCAAAAATGTCCAAAAAAATCTTTGAGTAGTAGCATTAAAGCAAAGTAGCAGGTACCTGATGGTTAGTGGCTACTGTCGCCTATAGACATCTGTAATCGACCCCAGGTGAGATCAAAGTCCTACCTGAGGTTGACCACAAATGCGTTGCTACCCCTGAGGACTGAGTTGGAACACCTCGGATAAGTACATCTCCCTTAACCTTCAAACCAGCTCAGCAAATAAGCAGCTCTTAATTCTGTTATTAGGTAGAGAAAGATGTGACGGTGGTGCCGTTTATATTTATGCAAACCATAAATAAAATATACTTAAATTTAATTTACATGTAATAAATAGAAAAGTCAATAAATGATGAAGCTGAAAAACAGTTCTTTTATAAGTATTTAAATATAAATTAAAAAGTATAAAACATACCAAATGTAAAGCCGAATAAATGTAGAAATAAATAGATATAATGCATTTTATTAAATTATGTATTACGGTAATGAACATCTGAAAAAAAAAACAGACACTTTTGAGCAATGGATATTATGCAGAAAAATATGATGGATATTAAAATACCGACCGAATTTGGTTTTAGAAGAAACCGAATAACTTTGGTTTCTTTTCTAATTTTGACTTTCAGTCGGCCGAAACCAAATCTTTTTTAGGCTTAAATATATATAAA
Organism: Urbanus proteus proteus; assembly: GCA_018251915.1. Classification (NCBI taxonomy): domain Eukaryota; kingdom Metazoa; phylum Arthropoda; class Insecta; order Lepidoptera; family Hesperiidae; genus Urbanus; species Urbanus proteus. The sequence continues at coordinate 1,646 of DWPV01002162.1, forward strand.
AAAACATGAAATGAACAGTTGACTTGTTCAAATAAAGAATTGAAAAATAAAAACATCGTAGACATCCGAGTACACCCGAACGCGAGCCGAGAGTTCACGAACGTGTTTCGGCCGAATCGCTGTCCGAAACCGAAAACTGTTTAGGCCGAAACCGAACCAAATCTTCGGTCAGTCACTATAACCTATAACTTACTATTATTGAGATTTGGAAGCTGAAATTTCTCATAATATCCATTAATGTTCTGTACCCGTGTGAAAACTTTTTAAGCATTTCTATCTTTTGCTCCAAACAGGATCCTACGCCTTCTATCTTACTCAAAAATCTTCTAAATTGCTTCATTTGCTTATAAAATAACTCAAAAGCCATAACTACGGGGACAACAAGAATAAAACTTGTTATTGTCATAAGCATTCCCGAGAAAAGATCTAAAACTTGAAGAGTTCTTACACCGAAGAACAGATATTGATTCACACACTTTAATATTATAGCTATAAGTGTAAAAGAGAGTGATATGTTCAAGTTAATTGGTGTTGATTGCCACTGAATATTGTTATTTATACTCTGAACGCTGGCATATAGTTCAAACAAATCGCTTTTGCAACAAGTATTTAACGAAATTATTATTATAAACATAAAAAGTATCATTGTGAGTGAAATACGGGGTAGAACTGCTACTTCAAGGTTAAGAATCGCATATTCGCCATACGTATATATACAAAATAAAACGTATATGATATAGTAAGATTTTGTTAACGCACGAACAAATTTTGAACCACTCAAATCGTAGTAAAATCCAAAAAATAATCTTAACCACATAGTTGCGTAAAAACTGTTCCTATTTATACCGTTACGAATATTATTCATTTTATTAGAAATAATAATAATATTTATTTATTATAATAATGGACACACGTCAGTAGTCTTTCTATTTCAATAAATTATCTTTACATAGTAAAACAATTCTAAAATAAAAGGTTGATAATCGTTTAGGCGTTAACAGAGACACGATTATTGAACGCGTTTTCGGCTATGTATGTTGCGATACGTGTGACCTAAGTAAATAAAATAGGTAGATAACTCACCGCCTTATATTATTGTACTGCTAAAAAACTACACTACTTTCATGAATTTATACGCACACACTTTCTTGTCAGTACCTTTAGTTTATTTACGCTCTCATAACCACTTTTATAACCCGACCATTTTTAAAATGGCTTCATTTTTTTGTTAGGAATGATAGATCTACCTACTTTATTTATCTGAGAGCACGGACAAAAGAAAAAAGAGGAAGTGGCATAGGAGCCAATTAGTATGAAAACCGCTGTCGCCAAACATACACAGTAATCAATACCTAATCGTATTTTTACCACTAAGAAACCTGTATTTTTGTTCTCTGTTGTCAATAAAGAATAAGGCACGTTTACGAAGTTGTACAATTTTTTTACAACCCGCAAAACAAAAACGTGTCTCAGACTGGCAAGCACCATGTTAGGTATGCTAAGCTGATCATACTGGTAGTCCCCTCAATTCGCTCATATGCCACTTCCTGTTGTCTCTTTCATCCATGGTGTGGAGAAGAAGCGGCGCAACAACTCCATAACACGTTTTAAAAAAGGTTTCATGTACAATGTCAGCTTACTCTAAGATTATCCATCATTTTGATGCACTGCTAAACATATCTCTCCTAGAGAATTTGCCAATAGCCCCCGAGTGTTATGCGCGTTGGTGTTGGCAGTGGTTGATGTTACACAGGAAGATGCTGCCCCACACATGGATGTTGTCTTTTGCCTCCTAAGATATCCACGGAAGAAAGAAGTGGTTTTATTTACGACCGATACCATTCAGTAGTCATACAATAAAATTAGAAGTAAATTAATATCTTACTAATATTATAAAGGTGAAAGTTTGTGAGGATGGATGAATGGATGTTTGTTACTCTATAACTTAAGAACGGCTAAATGGATCTAGATGAAATTTGGTGCAGACATAAACATTAGTCTGGATTAACATATAGGCTACTTTTTATCCCGGGAAAATATGCGGTTCCCGTGGGATACATTTATTTTGTTTTACCGCCATGTCAATCTCCCGACATGTTTATTGATTTACTTTTCAAACGCTGGTGAAACCGCGGGGATCATCTAGTTAGATTAATAGGTACATGTGATATTGAAATGAAACCTGAACGCCAATGTTTAAGGAAACGATTTGAAAGGTCTGTTAATCCTTAAAAGGGAGGTCTTAAGTAGATAGAGATTTTTCCCGTAACCGGCTTATCAGGAACGCGCGAGGAAAGAATCAATTTCGCCATCCGGCAAAGGTCGAAATACTGTAAGCGTATTATGGCCATTTTTTACATTTGTAACGTAAAGAAATTATATAAAGATAAGGATTATTGACTATATGTTTCAAATAAGATAGTATTATGTTAATAATAATGTTTATATTTAAATATTTGAAAAAAAATATATGATTTTTTTCTTAAATAAAAAATTTTTTTTGGCTGTTGAGTAGTTCTATATTCTTGATTTACTACAATTACGCTTTCCGTTATTATTTTTATCTATTCTTAATTATTATAACAAAAGATTTTCAATATAACATGATTATGAGAAGCATTACGAAATACATATAATTTTATTTACACGATAAAAGAAAACATTGCAACTCATATTTAGTGCCATGATTTTTCGAACTTGGCAAGTAAACTGCCGTGTTTCCAGAAATAAATAAAAGCAAGTGTTGTAAAGATCTCAGTGCTCGATATAAAATGTTAAGTTATAAGCAAAAAATTGCAGTCCCAACATTAAACTGAATGAACAGCGAGGAATTATGTATACTGGTCACGCACTAGCCGACGTTATTACTTATATTATGTATGTTTATATACAAGTTCATAAGGGTTCGGTTATCGATCTATAAAGTTTGTAGTTGACTGTTCTTTTCACTACACTAGTCCAACAGAGTAATGGGTTCGAGTGCGTATATGGATAAATGCGTGCTGTATAGGTACACATAGTAGGTATATGTTATATGTATGTGTAAATAAGTATATATATGTATGAGTGTATATCAATTTAAGATTTGGCGCTTCTTGAATTCATACACTCAAATTTTCTTTCTCATGTTGCACAGATATTCACAAATTAGGCAATATCGATGCCAAGACGTGAAACTGAAATAAATTACTTTCACATGTGTGCTTGACTGGGAATCGAACCTAAAATGATCTATAATTATATTATAAGGTTAGATCTTTCATGATATGATACCAGATATGTTTATACGTTTATATCAAATAATAGATGTAGGCTATATGTTAACTACACGTACATCCGTTACTGGAGATTTAAAGTATACCTGTCTTTGTTGTTTACGACGTAAAAGACAGTGAGAGGTACACTGTCAAATCTCCAGTTATGGATATAGTAAGTTATTCAAACCGACCGTTAAAGAAATTTAACTGCAAATAGCCTTACAAACCCGAGTATGTTAAAATCGTTAAATACGTTTTAGTACTTTTTACGCAGTCAGATATTTTGGTATTTAAATTAAGCATATGTTTTGTTTGCGTAATGAAAGATGCAAACGAGCTTGCAGTCGACCTAATTCCAGGCGGAAATTCGTAGCACTAGACCAAAACGGTGTACTACATATTTATATCCGCGTTACCAAAATAAATATGTTCTTAGCACTCGTGTTACACGGCTCGTAATTCCTAAAAAAGGAAAGGAAAAGAGTCTTGTAAAGGTGGTACAACTCGTGGTTCGACTCCGATGGCACCACCGCCTCACCTATTTCTGGCTCATAACAGCAGTTTTCAACGCTGCTGTGTTCTGCTCTGAAGGGTGTGGTGCTGGTAGTGTGTGGTGTGTAAAGTAGACGTACTTATTCGAGGTGTTCCAACTTAGTCCTCAAGGGTACTAACGCATCGTTGATAACGAATGGCCATGGGCAGCAGTAGCCACTTACCATTAGGTGAGCTGTATGCTCGTTTGTTACTTCCATAATATATGATAATTCCTAAAAGCTTACGGTTATAATGTAAGACTCTGCAGCTGATGCTAAGTGTCCATCCTTATTCTACGTGCTACGAAAATACCTTTTTATTCGTTCCATCCTCATCCTTCCCATCTTCATCCTCAAGAATCACGCTTCATCCTAAGGATCATTAGGGCTTACCGCACCGTATGTTTATTGAGCACTTTACAAAGTACCCGCTCTGTTACTAGCCTAATTTCGAAGGAAATTAATTAAGACGGAACAAATTTACGATATTATTTAAGCCCTTGTTAGTGGCAATATTTATTTTGTTTTAAGTAAGTATGTATATGTATATTTTTTTAAATAGCGGGACGTGTACCGCAATTAAGTACTCATAATAGCTACTTTATAGAGTATGTATCCGTATTATATTTACAAAAGGTTACAATCACAGTATTAAAACTTAGTGGAATAGTAGCAACACATCTGTTTCACCAATCAATACTACTTAAGGAGTTCAGATTTAACTAAGTATTTAAAGGTATCACTGGCCAGTAATGACCAATCATATTATTTACTAGCTGAAACCCACGGTGTTTTAAAAAGTAAAAACGCGTACATATTTAAACATAAGTAATACCAGGCTCACCCGCGACAGCGCGCGCACGCGCGTGGAGCGCGCGCTAATGGAGTTTTTAAAAATTAAAATAGCTTATATTTCGCCTTAAACCTTCTGCTACCTTTCAGTGAAAGTCCCTTCAAAATCAGCCCAGCCGTTTAGAAGATTACCTCAGCCAAACAACCACACAGATTTTTTTTTTAATTGCATTTTCATTATAGCTATCTTGTATACATTTAAAATCACAAACAGACACTTCAATTTTATTTATTTGTATAGATCAATAGTCGAAATGCTCGATTGTTACTTCAGTTAAAAAAAATGTACCATGCCTGAGCCGCTCGGCAATATACCACTCGTAATCAATTCTCGAGGATCCTTACACAGCTTAAACCTCTCCGTTTCTCGAACACTTAATTAGCGAAACATAAGGCTCAACGTTACTTAAGACTGTGCAAATTTCAACGGAAAATAAGCAAATACTTGAAAATTACGAAGCGGTAGAAATGCTACGGATTTTCGTATTATGTTCGATTTCCTCTCAGATAAATAAAATAGGTAGATTACTCACCGCTTTGTATTTCAGTGAAGCCAAAAAACTACGCTACTTTCATGTATGTATACGCACACACTTACACAAAACTAGCGTAGCTTCTTGTCAGTACCTTTGTTTACTTACCCTCACATAATCACTTTTATAGCCCGACCATTTTAATTTGCTAGGAATGATAGATTTACCTACTTCATTTATCCGAGGATTTCCTATTAAAGCCGCCTTTGTTATTTTATTATATGAAGGCGAAGTTGCTTATCATGTTAGTTATAATCGAAGCTTATTATCTAATATTAGTCGAGTCACACGTAAATCAGCTCTCAAACCGTTCCATTGTAAAGGAAGAAATACTTCACACAATCATGGCGTATTTCGGTGGTACATTCCCAGTCCAACTATTACTTTAATATCCTTATCCTTATAATTATAAATGCCGTAAATTATAAATCTGTTTATTTGTTTGTTTGTAACGTTTTCACTCTTTAACAACTCAACCGATCGTTATGAAATTTTGCACACACACTATCGGGGTTCTGGTAAAGGACATAGGGTACCTTTTATCCCGAAAAGTGATACTACTCCTGCGGGATAGAAAAGTAACTTTTACACCTACTATGTATCTACTTTTATACCTACGGCCTCGTTGTGTGAATGAGCGAAGCTGCGGGTTACGGCTAGTATTATTATATTTATGTTACCTTAATATTATCGGTAAAACTGCGTATATTAGGTCCTATAAGGACCGAATACATAGTACTTCTTTTTAACTAGGAGCGCCCTTTTGATAAAACACTCACATTACAAATAAAGGAAAAACAGTGCAAACGTATTAAAACAATTTTTCAGATCCACGTAACACGTGGCGTTTGTTCACTCAAAGAGATAAAATCGTTATCAGCATCAGAATTACAAGCGAAACAATCGATGGTGTACTAGCGATACGGATCGCTAACTGTGCCACTTTGAACAACTTTTAACTCTGGGACTGGAAGTTTTGTTGTAACCTACAATAAGTTAACTCTGGCGTTGCTACTGTGTATGGAGTTGTTTTTTTATATAAAAGAGCATGCAGTCCACTTGATGGTCACTGCCTCCCATAGATCTGTATACAACTTAGATAAGATTGGAAATTTGTAAACCTTTCAAAACTGCTTTAAAGATTTATTTCCAAAAGGGAGCTAGAGGGAGAAAGAGTATTGTACGTATGTTTTCTCGTAAATTTTTGTGATTAGTAAATTGCTTGACTTGACGGGGTCACTATGGTGCCCACAGATAATTTTAGGTATGCACATAACATCAAGAAATCAAAGGTTTTGAACTCCAGACTCGAACAATACCAGGTCTTAAGGTCAGATTTTACAAAATACAATGTCCTAAACAAACCTATGGACCGTTTAGAGTAGGGCCAATATTTACCTGAATTGCTCTTATAAGTAGAGTAGCTAAAGGGTCGATTACTTTATTGATTAGTGAATTTTATGAAACCATTTTAAGTATATTCAACGTGAAGCCTAAGAAAATAAATTAAACAAATCTAATATTAAAATCACAGGCACTATGTATACGAAAAATGTAACCTATATTCATTAGTGTTCATTTACTTAATTCATTTATTTAAACGTACCTAGATATCTAAATGTTTTAATAATTATTTTATAACAACTGCCAGACATATATTATACTAAGTATTAAAAAAGCGAGGGGTTGACGACACGCGATAGTTATGTTCAATTAAAAAATTAAGTTTAGGTAACCTATGCGTAAAGGTTTCTATTACATTGCCATGCTTCCAGTTTCATTGTTCGGTGCTGAGTTGGTTAATCGATATGGTTTGTAAGGGATTTTAATCAGGCAGACCTTCATCAAATACTCACTCATCAGACACGTATCGAACGTTTTGATGAGCATTTTTTACTATAAGTACTGCTTTTTTTATTTGATCGTAGTAGCATACGAGCATGCAAACTACCTGATGGTATGTGGCCACTACCGCCCACGGATACCTGTAATCAATCCTAGATAAGATCAAAGCCCTATCTGAGGTTGACCACAGATGCGTTGCTACCGCTGAGGACTGAATTGGAACGCCTCGGATAAGTATGTGACCCTTATCACATCCTTCAGACCAGAACACAGCAGTGATCAACACTGCTGCTATAAGGCAGATTCTACCACCTTAGAGACCTTAGATATTTATTTGCGATTTTAAATATTTTGTTTATTAAATTCTTTTTAGATTCCCTGTAAAATAAGCTGCAGTCACCGTTTATTCCATCGTAATCGTATCTTAGACAGAGTTAATTAACTTATTTCATATATTTATAGGTACGTACCTAATGTAAACGATCTACATAAATATAATAATAATAATAATTGTTACAATAAGTATTATGTTACAACTGGACAGCTGCGAGGGCGTACATCACGCGATTTTTATGTCCAATTAAAAAAATAGGTTTAGGTAGGCCTACGTATCTATGCGTAAACGTAAAAGTTTCTGTTATACCTATTCGAAATCTAATCTACGATATATCTGTTAGAATGTTATGAATCAACTTATATTGATTGTTGCCGAGTTGGCGTACCTACAGTTAATATAATTTGTAAGGCCTTTTAATCAATAGTCCGTCTTCATCAAATACGAACCTAAACAAACATATCGACCGCTTACAGTGAGGCAAATGTTTATTGCATCGCTCGTTCGGCTGAAGTGGATAAATGGTTGGTGGACTACCTATTTTTAGTGATTTCGAGTCTATAAATCCACTTTTGGATGGTGTAAAATAAGGAATTTTGTTAATAATTTTCATTCTAGTGCTAGGTACATCTCGTTTATATTCTGGTAAAAGTATTAATAATCATTCTTAATTCATTAAACTTATTCATCAGAGTAATAGACGCTATTATTTTTATGTTATGTTATTATGTATATAATATTTTAGTAGAATTGCGATTGATGTCTAACCGTGTATCATCAATGTATCCAATTAAGAAATAAAAAAGTTACTTAGATACGATATAAATTGTCTTGTATATTATCTTCAACTGCACTGTTTTCGCTAATAGCAACGCCTGTGTTGTCGACCCCAGGTGCGGCCGTGATCATATCTAAGGTTGATTACAAATATCCATGGATGGTATTGGCCACTTACCATCAGATGAGCTGCACTCATTTGCTACCTCCTTAATATAAAACCCCTATCGAATGGTATATGTATATAGATTCAGATCTTCACCACAAACAATAGCCTAAACAAACGTATCGGCCGTTTGTAGTCCGGCAAATGTTTACTGCACGGCTCGTTCAGCTGATGTGGATAAATGTATGCTCGCTACCATTTTACACATTCGATATATTGCTCAAAGCTTTTGGGTTCGACGTAAAATATCACGTATATTATACAAAAATAAATTGTATAAAAATAAAACAATCATAAGGTCTGAAGTACTTTCAGTATGATATAGAAGTGGCAAACGAAAGTTCATCAGATTATAAGTGCCACCCATGGTTACCTGTAATTTGTTAACAATAGATAAGGTTATACTCTTACCCGTTGGCTACAGGTGTGTCTTTGCCGTACCAAACTGGAATATCTTGGATAAGTATAACTCCCTTTCCACACCCCAGAACACAATATCGCTTAGCACAGCGTTATTAGATAGACATAGGTGTATTTCACGACAAAACTACCCAAATTTAATTATAACCTATACAAACTCATTAGTTGTCTATTAACTTTTACGATTGTTTTTAATATACCCAAATATTAAATATAACCCAGAACGTAGGTAGTTAAAATCGCTATAAACGGTAATTGGATACAAAAGGTGTAATATAGTGAGAACATAATCAAGCCAAAAGACGAGTATCGAGTGTATGAACATAATAAAGAGCACTTTAATCAAGAACAGGCAGCCTCACGCTAAATTACAATGACCTAAGCAAACCAATCGGCCGTTTACTGCGGGGCGAATGTTTGCTTTTATTGCTGTTAGGGGTTATACTCAGTAATTTTTGGAGTTTCAGCCAATATTGCTGTGGATGGTTGTTTTAAGAATGAAGTATGAAGGCCAGGAATGAAGTATGAATGGAATAAGCAGGCCGCCTCATGGTGAGTATTTTTTTGAAGTTTGAGGCAGCGTCCATTGCTGTAGATTGTTTTTTTAAAGCAAACGTTCATGAAGTCCACTGGATGGTTAGTGTCCACTACCGCCCATGGGCATCAGTAATCAACCTTTATAGAGAAGAGGTTTTAGCTGAAGTGCTGCTAAGTGGTGGTAGTACTTCCACCTGGCAAATATAGTATTTTGTATGAGGTCTATTATTAAAGGTCGCAGAATCCTTTATTGTAAATTTTATTGTCTCTTAACCAGATAAAGGCGCCGCCTTCACACTATATCTGAAATATAAGCGCAATTTGAAAGTGTATTATATTTAGGTTGGAACGGTGTGGTGTGGTGGAGAGAGGTAAGAAGTATGCCGACCTAGTCCTTAGGGATGTCTGTTCCAACTTGGGATTGATACAATACAAGTGAGGTGGCAGCAGTCGCTTACCATCGAGTGGACCTCATATTCAATTGCTACCTCTATATTATGCAATGTATAGGTACGAGTACATTCAAATTACTATTTTAAAAAATATCAAGTTAAAAATCTTTAGAAATCGAACATTGTCTACTAATTAACGTGAAGGCTAAACATATAATTAATCGATCATTATAAAAATGATTAACGTGAACTATTTAAAACCATCATAATTGTACGAGAAAATGCTGAATATTTTGTGACATACTCAAGACTACAGGGAGGCATATATTAAGCGCATGAATAATATATTCGCCTCTAGAGAATACGAATACGTTTTAAGCCGGCAATTTACAAGTATAATACTTATTAACTCTATGTAATTTTGTTCGTACAATCGTTTAGAATTTATGTCTCTTCTCTATATTATGTATCTATCGAATTACTGGGCTGTGGGAGTAATGTTAACGGATGAATTAGAATTGTAGATTTTAATTTTTTTAGCCCCCTTTTTATTGTATATTATTATGTATAATATATATAGTTTTAATTTTTAATAAATGTTTCGTAGATATTAATGTATAAAATAATAAATGTATAATGTTATAAAATAAAAATTTATGCTATGGCACAATCCTTTTCATTTTTTTATCAAAAACGTCTCGTTGGGAACGTGAGCATGCCGGTTTACTTAGGCAGCCATAAGTCCTCAGAAATAGCTACGTATCTGTGATCAACTTCAGGTATAACCCTTGTTTTCACACGCGGGGATCAGCTAGTTCCATATGAAGTAGCTGATCTCCGTGTGTTCACCCGAGTTAGAAGTGCAAAGTAAAGACATATTTACATATTTAAAACTATATATACATATACCTATATATAACTATATATATCTAAAACTTTTTTTATAAATTAAAGTATCCTAAGCTACGCCTTAGATATCCAGCTATCTTCCAGTAAAAATACCGTCGAAATCGGTCCAGATGTTTAGAAGATTACCTAAATCAAACAGGCAGTCAGACAATTTTTTTTAGTTGCATTTTCATTATAGGTATCGTGTATAGCCATAGAGTAAAAATTTGTTATTGCAAACGTTATTATAAAAGTTGAAATAACAAACAGACACTTTAATTTTATTTTTTGTATATATTTCCGTAGACCTCTTACCATCATCAGGTGGAATGCATTTTCGCTTGCTACTTTAATAACATAAACTGCTTAATTGCTATATAAATCTCATAAAAAAGCTCCACAAAATTCATAAATTTATACATGAAAACTCATTTCATTTGAATCAGCGGCGTATAATCACGTCGCCTGACATCATACGTACGTCGTATTAATGTGGGTTGGATGGCTCAACGCGTAACCGAAGCGATTAGATAAATCTCATGCAAACAATTAAGCCTTTGAGGATTAGCTTTGATTTGAGTCAGGCTTACGGTATGACTGAGGTTTTAATTACATTTTGAGGTTAATACAATGTTACATTCTTGGTGCATTATTGTTTTTAATTGCCGGTTTTTGCTTAACAATAATGTAGCGGTCATGCTCAGATAAATAAAATAGGTAGATTACTCACCGCCTTATATTTGAGTGAAGCCAAAAAACAACGCTACTTTCATGTATTTATACGCACACACTTACACAAAACTAGCGTAGTTTCTTGTCAGTACCTTAAGTTTATTTAAGCTCACATAATCACTTTTATAACCCGACCGTTTTAAAAATGGCTTATTTTTAGGAATGATAGATCTATATACTTTATTTATATGAGATGTCACAGGACTAAATTAGAACGTCTCCAAATACCATTCAAGTGAACCTTTCCTAATCCTTTTCCAACAAAACAATTAACATAGCTCAGGCTAATTATAAAAGCTTATCTCGAATCTGTCGCACGCGAGCGGCTATCGGGAAAGATGTGCTTATTAGGTCCTATTGGCATTCCGGTAGGGTACTGCGTAGTCACCACAGACGTATATTTTAATAGATTACGCATCGATCGTCATTTGTGTGAAAAATAAGTTTCTTTAAATGAAAAAGTTTAATTTCTGTGTAAGAACGCCTTTGATTACAGATAATTTGAAAACGAACTTATTTGCACATGTAAGCTAATTCCATTACATCGGGCAATATCTTTTTTTAATATTTATAACTAAAAATGACACAGTTATCTATTACTAGCTGTTGCCAGCGGCGCCGCATGTGTTTAATTACATATAAACCTTTCTCTTGAATTACTCTATCTATGAAAAAAATCGCATCAAAATCCGTTGCGTAGTTATAAAGATCTAAGCATACAAGTGACCGACAGAAGCGACTTTGATTTATACTATGTAGTGATATGTGATTGTTTATAATTTCGTTCGATCGAAGGAAGCTCATTGCGCCTCCTTTGCGCTCCGTTTTTTGCAGACATACCGCACTTGCGGGATCTATCTAGGTATATGTCTGTGGTCGCCACGGTATAGCCTTCTGTAGCTTGCTTAAACGATGCATCCTAACTTGCAACTTGCAAGGAGACTTCCTTGAATACTTTTTGTACATACTTTTATTTTTTTACTGCTTTAAATTATTTTCCATTAGTTGATAAAACATATGATTTGGTGTTTCCGCAACTCGTCAAGAGATGGCGTCACTAGTACTTATGAATCACGGTATCGAAGTATTCTTGACATCTTACATATATACAAGTTCTGAACTGAGACTGTCGGAGCACGGCCTCTCCCCAGGCATGATCATGTAGCCTAAAGGAAGATCTCCCGCCGCCACAATTATTATACGTATAATAATTTTATTAGCTTTCATTAACTTCATTTGTAACTATCATTGCAATCAATTCTTAGCAGTCAGACACTGTTAGAAAGACGTGTGACGGTGGTACCTACCAAGTTGAGCAATATTCTTTTTACCTGATTCCTAACTGAAACGTTACAGTGCCTATTTGAGTTTTCAGATATAGTTAATTTGAAACTACTTAACCTCTCAAACTGAGGGTCGACGTTCGAATTCCAGGTCGTCCATCCCCATGATTTTTCAAAGTTTGAGCGTAGTTGAAAATTAGCACATACTAGGTATAACGGTGTAGAAAAATATTACGAGAAAACATATCTGCAACTGATTTTTTTACCCGACTGCGTCAGAAGGAAGGTCATGCTTTTGAGCGTATATATGTAATTCGTTTGTTACTTCGATCATATAAAAAGTATCATCCTTACCACCCTTCAAGTTCAAACCAGTACAAGGCAGCGCTGATCTATTAAATTATGACTAGACTGTACTACATTTATCATTCCCTAGTACATAAATTCAATTGAATGTAAACTAGATACTATATCAAAATCAGAAACATTTTCCAAAATCAATCATATCAAGCCCTTCCAAAAGTCATATCATTGGTATTCGTTATACTATTAATCATTATTATAGACATAGGACACGCTTCGTTTAAATTCGCTGACTCATGGTGAATCGTTGATTTGGACGAGGCCTTAGATACAATGGCTTGAGTTTACAGAATTGGCCTAGACAGGATCAAATCATGATTTGAACAGGTTATCATATGGTTATCTGAACAGTGAGCAGTGATAGCCTAATGGTTGAAAACTCTCAATCGAGGGGTCCGCGGTTCCAATCCCGGGCACCTCTGATTTATGTGCATATTAGAAATTAATTATCACTTGCTTTATTGAATCGTGAGGGAACCTGCACATCTGAGACTTCTTATAAAAATAAAGTTTTCAAAGGTGTGTGAAGTCTACCAATTCGCACTTGGCCAGCGCGGTGGACTAAGGCCTAAAATCCCTCTCACCAGAGGAGACCCGTGCCCAGCAGTGGGACAATAATGGGTTGATGATGATGATCTGAAAAATCCTCTATGCTCCGACTTGGCGGCACCACCGACCTGTTATAAGGCAGGCAATGTTTAATGCTGCTGTGTTCTGGTCTGAAGGGTGTGGTAAAGTAACTTATAGGCTTTTCGCCATGACCACGATCCATGCAACTGGGTCGAAATATCGGCAATTAAGAAATTAAATCCGCGTATCGTGAGTAACCGTTACTTCTATACAAATAAATAAAATTAAAGTGACTGTTTGTGATTTCAAAATAACATTTTTTACTCAATACATATAAAAGTATACAAGATAACTATAACGAAAATGCATTTTTTTGTCTGTCTGTTTGGCTGAGCTAATCTACTAAACGGCTAGACCGATTTTGACGGGACTTTTACTGGCAGATAGCTGAAGGTCTAAGGCGTAACATAGGCTACTTTAATTTTCGAAAAATGCATTAGCGTTCGCGCCACGCGCATGCGGGCCCCCTCGCGGGAGAGCGGGATGTTACCTATGTTTAGATAAATACCTTTTTCCTTTTTAACGCGGATGAAACCGCGTGCATCAGCTAGTTACATTATAAATTAGACTTTTGTCTAAACGGGGGTCGAACTACGAACCTTCTCTGCCTCACCACAGCGATCGTCAGATGTTTACTCGTATTTGATACAACGGTTACCCGCAGTGATTATTTGGGATGACGTCGCAATCTGTCGATACACCTACTCGACCTACAAATATAAATAAAAGGTATAACAGTATCCTATAATTATGATTAATTGTGCATTGCTGTGGAAATATTGTATTGAATTAGATAAATAGTGTGAAAAAACTTTCTAATGTAATTTTTAAAATTTTGACATTTTTAACATGTGATTGTTGTAGCTAACGAGCATGTAACCTACCTGATGGTAAGTGGCCACTGCCGCCCATGGTCACCTGTCAATCAATCCCACATAAGCACAAGGATCCTACCTAGGATCGCCCACAGATGCGTTACTACCCCTGAGGACTGAGTTGGAATGCCTCGGATAAGGATGTCTACTCTTCAGACCAGAACACACCGGTCTAACACGCAGTGGGTCCCAGGTTCTATTCCCGGCCAGACAGATATCTAAATGATAAATTTATATTATTATTTCAGAGTAAGGTAGAGATAAAAAAGGCGTCGTAACTTAGTTCTCCAGTTCCGGGTTCGATCCATGGTCAGACAAATCTGAATGAATTTGATTAATTTTGTTCTGGGTCTGGGTGTTTGTGTATTCGTCTGTGTCCATGGCACCCACGACATAGGAGAAAATCCTACTGTGGCATAGCCCCACAGTAGGATTTTCGTCGTGTAGAAAGCGTCTTTTTAGTAACCATGGCTATCGGCAGCAACCTGTTACATAAACTAAACAAACATATTGTAAACTTTCACTGCAGACATTTCACGATTTTTCCAAATAACAATGGAAGAGAAAGTATTTTTGGTGGCGATATATATTAGCATATAACATGAGTAACGGTGCGGTCCACATGAATGGATAGTTTTTTATTTGGGTTTAATTATTTCTTAGATTCTTCGTTAATTTCGGATTATTGAGTTACGGATTATTATTCAAGGTTAAACCTTGAATATTTTATAATTTTTGTTTATATGTACTAAAGTATCGGTAAAAAGTACTTCTAGATTTTTAAAATAGTTTTTTTTAGTTAGATTATAAAATAGGTTTTGACTTTGTATATATGACTCAGTTACACTTACAGACAGACAAAACAAGCGTATAATATCATATCAATAAATCGATAATAATAAAATGTTTTTACTGTAACGTGACGTAACTGTTTCCGTTACAAAAAATGTTACACCAACATTTTCCCTTACGCGTCTAAAGAAACAAATATTTTTATGACATACAGACGAATCGATTTTATTTATTTCTATTTGTATTGTATTGTTTAAGGCTAGTTCTGTATTGGTTATATAATCTAGTCTTAGGAATAAGGCCACACCTTCTCTTTCTGTGGGTGTAAAAAGTATCTAACTAGGTAAAGCCTTCGGATTCGTCCGTCTATATAAGTGTTCATATTAAGAAAGTGTTAATTTTAACCATCCGGTTGGTGCAATGGTTAACACGCCGGACCGCTAATCCGAGGGTCCTGGGTTCAATTCCCAGCGAGGTGGAAATTTAAATGATGAGTTTAAATTTCCGTTCTTGGTCTTGGTGTGTCCTTGTCTTGTGTGTTGTCCATGGCACCCACGACACAGGGAATCTCAGTGTAGGGCTATGAGTGTGAAGCGTTATTTATTAATTTATTTAATATTAACAAGTAAAAGATAATGAGGCGAACATATTAGCTCTCAAGAGTAGGCAATGCATTGTGACCAACCTCAGGTAAGACTGATCAGGGGTTACAGATATCCATGGGCGGCAGTGGCCACTTACCAACAGGCATCCCGCTTGTTTGTCAGCTACTTCCTCCATTTTTGAAGTCGATTAAAAATGTAGTTTGTAAACTTTTAACTCTCTACAACATCAAACCCTTATGACGCAATAATGTAGATAAGATCACAATTCTACTTGAGGTCATGGGTGCGTTGCTACCCCTGAGGACTAAGTTGGAAAGCCTCATCACATCACACCCTTCTTACCCACAGCAGCGCTGAACACGTTTCTCATAACAGAAATAGATGTGACAGTGGTGCCATTTGTATCGAACCACAAGACATTCTATCTTTAAGCCAACAACCATACATATCACTAGATGATCCCCGCGGTTTCACCAGCGTTTGAAAAGTAAATCAATAAACATGTCGCGAGATTGACACGGCG
>DWPV01002163.1:0-17974 GCA_018251915.1 Urbanus proteus proteus
GGCACCGCTGTCACACCACTGATACTGGAAAATGCTACTGGTACGGCTTGGAAAATGTTTTCGAAGATACACTTGACATATTTATTAAAATGACTAACGACCCGCCCTGGCTTCGCACGGCTGCAATGCTGATAATAAATATACTACAGAGAAACTGATGTTATTATACATATAAACCTTCCTCTTCAATCACTCTATCTATTTAAAAAAACGCGTTGCGCAGTTTTATTGATTTAAACATACATAGGGATATAGGGACAGAGAAAGCGACTTTGTTTTATACTATGTAGTGATGTAGGTATAAAACAAATCGGTCTGCTCCCACTTATATTGCCATACCCTATTAAGGTCCATATGTACCTGTTAAATAGTGTTATCCATCAAAATGTAATAATAACCATATGTTGCAATAAAATTATTGAGTACTGAATATTCATGTGTTAGGGAAGACGATGATGATAAGGCAGTTAAAAATAACTTAGAACAATTAACTTTGTATTTTAATAACTACAAAAAATA
Source organism: Urbanus proteus proteus (assembly GCA_018251915.1). NCBI lineage: Eukaryota > Metazoa > Arthropoda > Insecta > Lepidoptera > Hesperiidae > Urbanus > Urbanus proteus. Next base: position 520 of record DWPV01002163.1, read on the forward strand.
CATTCTCATACACTCGCAGCTAAATTCCTGCAGTGAGTTAATATATAATATTTGATATGTAATTTTAATAAGCAAACATTTCAGTATTTATCTATAGCTGTTCGTACTTATATGTTCGATAGCCTCCGGAACAGCTAATAAATAAAGTAATTTATTAATACATTTTGTTTTTGTCATCTGTAAATTGAATATGGCTGTAGTTAATTAACATTAATCTAAGATCAAAATTATTTAATCTAATGCCATGTTATTACGATAAGTTCTCACACAAAACTCTATCGCCTCAATATTATTCTAGTATAGATTTCAGATAAGAACATAAAATATAACAAAATAAAGAGAACTGATATTTTTGTACAATTACCTCACTCTTACAAGTAAATTCATACTATGGTAGGTACATAAGAACGTTAAAACATTTATGACTTTTCGTAAAGTTGAACTTAATAACCCAAAACGGTCCATCAGTTCTTATTTACATCTTCAATCTACTTGACATTCCTGTGCGTGGCATCTGCGCGCCCTCCGCGTGGGCGCTGTGGGCGGCAGTCGGCAGCGAGCCGCGGCGCCCTGAGCCCGCCCGCGCCGCCCGCCCTAACCCCAGCGACTACTGTTACGTGATCCAATACGCGAACTACGGTCAAACTAAAGTTGTGAATTGTGAACTAGTTATTTCAATTGTAAGATAGTTTGAAATAAGACTTTTTATAGTTTTTTTGTAAATGATTTTAAAAGTGGTGTTTGAGATTTTAAAGTTTTAGATCTAGTGCCAAACTTTATAAACAATATCTTTGTTAAGTGTGTAACTTATATAAACTATTTAAAGTGGATTCTGTTTATGTTTTCATCAGTTATTCTACGAAATATGTGATACGACAATCTCTCCAAATTTAAAAGGTAAGTTTGTATCCGTAATGCTTTACTACGCCATTATGTATTTACGCCTTACGGTTCTCTTGCAGCAAGTGCAGAGTGTGATGTAAATCTAATAATAGACACCGGTACAGTCGGATAGTTGTAAACACACTTTGTTATGTAGTAACTTCTCTCCAAAGTTATGAAGTTAAAAATCTTTTTTTCGATCAATGAAATTTTCATGTGATGACAAATTCGTTAATTTGAAGTTATTTATTTACATTTTAATGTTCCGTTCTTTGTTTTGTAAATATACGTAATTAAAATAAGCCAATATATGGCACTTTCTGTTTTTTTCGTAGCTATTGTCGAGGTTTAATTTATCAACAAAAAAATATTACCTGCAAATTTTTATACGAATTTTATCAAATAGGCACTAAATAATGTGGTTTTGACACTTTTGTAGATCTCACATATAGTTTTTAAAACTTTCTTGAACTATACATACATACTTCAATATATCTAAGGAAAGTTTTATAAATAAAACATAGATTACGTCAAAAGGATATATCTATGAAATAAAAGAAGCAAGAACAAAAAGTCCATGATCTTTAAAAACGTTGTGTCGCATTTAAGAAGTTACATAATTTGATATTCTTTAAGTCTTCTCGTTCATAAATCTCTGTAGACATTTCCTTATTTCCGTCAGTTTGTTTATGCAGTAACGGAGCTGCGCCGGGCTATTAATACAGCGAGTTTACGAACAAGCGGACACTACATAAAATACTAGATATAGAAATACAGTTGCAGTGACCCGATGGTGAATATGATGGTGGCAACATTATGGTTAAACTAAGGGATAGTGCTGCATTCATTTGTGTTTTGACTTGGAAACAATTAAAACGATTTAAAAAGTGTTGCTAAAATTGCATTATACTCAGAAAACGAATATACTCAGGAAGGAACCTCAGAAACTTATATACAAGAGAATATCGTACTGTTATCGTTGACTTGAATACAAAAATCTTACGAAAAGCATGTATACGGCATCATGTACAGCGTTGTTAATAATTATGTTGATTTCTATTCTTTTTTTTCTATATTTTATTTCTATGTAAGGAATTGAAACTGTAATTTTTGGTTTATTAACTATAAAAATAAAATTATTCAAAATATAAGAAAGTAACATGAGTATAATAGAAACATTTATAGAAATCATTTTACTGTGAGTTTATTTTTAAAATTATTTTGTAGTTTTTAATTCTTATAGTGTTTCATTTGCCACTTACAACAAATGAATTTTTTTCCTGTTCTATGCACATAATTAATGTAGCAAAAATTCCATGTAAAAGTGTTCTATGCAATAAGTCACTCATGGAAACTGACAAATATTCAGTACTTGCCTTGTTACTTGCCAACTTCGGGCAATCGCCTGAGCACGTGTGAACGCGGCATAGCACATGGCTCGCCGGATGTGTACATATAATTGTGACACCGTGTGTTTGTGTACACTACACCGATGCAGAAAAAGACTCCAAGAATAAATCTTCTGAGGTAACTATTTGGATTTGTAATGTTGCGGTAGCTCCAATATCAAAGGATTTTTTGTTTATGTAGCTATGTTTAAAACTTTCACAAACTTATTTATCTGACTCCAAATAGGTAACTAAAATTGTTAAACTAGATACTCAATGCATAGGCATTTGATTAGTTGTTTTTGAAATCTCAGTAGGTCAATAAATTATAACATTTTTGCATAAAAAAAATAATATATACGTTGTATTTTTAATTATTATAATTAAGACTATCATTATTGACATTCGTGTATTTTTTCATATCAGTAGTAGAGAACATTATTGGAGACAATTAAATCTCTGGAAAAACGTGGCTTTTCGATCGAGAGCAGAAAACGAACTCTCCGAGTACTTCAAAAGACCTTTTCTTAGTTTTACACTTTTGTTTATGCAGTAACATAAATACCAAACCAATTTAAAGAAAAACATCAGTATTTGCATAACAATCTTCCATGCGTCTTGGTATCGCTTGCCCCATCCAACCCCTGCAACCCTTACGTGGGTCTTGGAGCCCATTCAAAGCATATTGCGCTATGCAAAGCGCGGGTCGATATTCTATTAAGATAACGGTTTTATTGTGTCGTTCGCCATATTTTCGTCAGAGTGAAAATCTGTCAGTGTGAGATATGAGCTCGGTGGTAAGAATGTGCAGAAGCGGCATGACTGCACATATTTTACGACACATACGTATTTATATTGCGGTTAGAAAAAATATATAACCTACTGTTGTCATCAATACGCATTCCAGACAAGATGACTTTGATCAATAACCTTCATTGAGGCTCACGTATGTTAGGTAGTGGAACTTAACGGGCTGAAGGGTAGGTCGATACAGCAACTACAAAGAAATTCATCGGTAAAAAACAATCACAATCAAAAGTAAGTTAAATGCCTGTGTCTGTGCCTGTGCCTGCCGAGTGTCGAATACGCACTCTTTGCATGTCAGTCTATAGAGAAACAAATACATTACAAGATATCACATATGTGTTGCTACTACAATTCATCACGTGGAATAATGTAGAGTCACGTCCTTTTATACATTAATTTAACAAAAACAGAGCAGCAGTGTAAATTGTTATAACAAGGAAGCTATGACAGACACAATTAGTCCAAAGAGGAGTGAGTTATTTTATAAGCTCTGAGTTATTTTAAATACAAAGATTTATGCAAAAAATCGCAAGTGTTCGTGACATTTCTCGACGTGTACATAAATCTCGAGCCCTCTAAGAAATTCATAACCCTCCATCGCTCCCTGCAAAAACTTGTCAACAAAAATATGAATATTATTGGAAGTGATTTGTCACAAATTGAAAGGAAGCCGGCGATGAGCGCGCGGAGGGCGGTGGGAATGGCGCAGGTTTCCCAATTGGAAGTGATGGTTTTGTTAATAATAAAATGTTATAACATTCTGTTGCGGAAAATAATGACAACACTTTTCCAAATATAATTAGAAATATTTATATAAAATACCTATTGCAAAAATAATAATAAGTTAGTTTTAGTAGCATTTTTGTAGCTTCGTCTCTTATTGTATTTCATTCTAGGCTCAAATCAAATCAAAGGATGCGGAGTTTCTTCCTTATTGTAGTCCCATTCCTAATCGTATTTCTAATTGTAGTGTAATTATTCCTGTAGAATTTAGTTATAATGCGGTCCAAATCTCTATATAACGCTCGTTCTTTATAATGCGCTCGAAGTAAAATGTGAAGTTTACCAACTTTGCGTATTAACACTGCTGACAGCCGAGATTAAATCTACTCCAAGCAATATTATTTTCAGCGTAATTTTCATTCGTATCAAATAACTTTAATTTCATTTTATTACGATTATATAAGTTTTATGCCTAAAACAGGGGAGTCAAAAAGGTAAACGAATATATCGTTACATCGTAAACAGATACTGTAGCTTCGTTCACACGCAGCACATTACTCGCGCCACTTGACTCGCAGTCGTATGACCAGATATTACGAATGTGCAAAATACACAAAACCTGGAACATGTCAGTGGGACAATCATGGGATCACGATGCGTGCATTAGTCTGCGGAACCCGTACAGCGATTTGCACGGTCACTAAACTGGAGCAAGAGTTTAACCACCAAACGGTAAACACCACGTAAACACTGTTAACAATGAGGAGTTGAGGGAATCGAAATATTGATTACTTACTAAAATAAGAATTGTGTTCGAAATGAGTAGAAATAGTATTAATTTGGTTGAAATGGATGTCGAATCGAATCAATTATATTTATTTATGCACGGTACGAATACGGGCTGATTTGTTTTTGAAAAATGAACGTTTTAACCTAGGATCGTTATCGTTAGGAGCTTTTTTTTTCAATTATAAGTAAATTAATTAGATCCGCGTGGCGGAACGGTTACCATACTGGTCTGATGCGCATCAGGTCCCGGGTCCGATTCCCGGCCAGACATACATCTAAATTATGAATTTGATTTATGTTCTGGGTCTGGGTGTATTCATGTATGTGTGTGTCCATGGTACCCTCGACACAGGAGAAGATCCTACTGTGGGGCTATGAGTGTAGAAAGCAATTATACATGTTACCATAGTAATTATAGTCAGTTTCTGCAATTCCTCAGAAGAAAATACTATTGGGTCGACGTTCGAAAGCATTATTTACAGGAACAAAAAGAAAAAGGGATACGGGGTATCCCGTACACCCAGCACTTTCAATCTAGGAGTCGGTGAAATATGTGCATCCATGCAGAAGCTGCGAAATCTGCCGAGTGTGCTACAATGAATGCAGTGTGCAGTTTCTAAAGCTGGCTGCCATAAAATCTCTTTTAGAAATGGTTGTGTTTCCTTTATGTTGTAACATACTTTACTGGTCGGCTAGAATAAACTTAACTACTTTGCGACGAATTTGCTACAAAATTTGACAGACACTTCCAGTACATCCAAAGTATTATGTTATTGTGTCATCATCATTATCACCCATTATTGTCCCACTGGTGGCCAAGTGCGAATTAGTAGACTTCACACACCTTTGAGAACTTTTTTTTTAAGAACTCTCAGATGTGCAGGTTTCCTCACGATGTTTTCTTTCACCGTAAAGCAAGTGATAATTAATTTCTAATACCCACATAATTAGAGGTGCCCGGGATTTGAACTTCGGACCCCTCGATGGAAAGGCCAAGTTTTAACCATTAGGCTGTCACTGCCCTCGCTTCAAATCAAAACACAGGAGCGTAGAATTACTTTAAAAGGCCAAAAAATGTGGCGGTTACCTCAATTAAACCACAAATTAAATTAAAAATAAAACGAATGACGTCATAAATGGCTTACTAGCAACTAAGAATTCTGTATCTGTAGTCATGCATGTATCCCACACGGTATAATTGGTCGTAACCAATCCAGTGGCGGTGTATCGAATCCTCTTATAGCGTGCTATTTTAGAGCAGGTGAATGCACTGCGTGCTATATTTAATTACTAGCTGATACCCCCGGTTTCACTCGCGGTAAATAAATAAAAAGGCTAACATATTTAAACATAAGTAATACCCAGCACTTCCGCAAACGCGCGCGTATTTGTGCAGCACGCGCTATTGGGTTTTTCGAAAATTAAAGTCTATGTTACACCTAAGACCTTCAGCTATCTTCCAGTGAAAGTCCTGTTAAAATCGGTAGAGCCGTTTAAAAGATAACTTCAGCCAAACAGACAGACATAATGTTTTTAATTGCATTTTTGTTATAGGTACGTGTACGGGTACTTTCACATGCGTTGAGTAAAAATTGTTATTTTGAAATCACAAACAGACTCTTCAATTTTATTGATTTGTAAATATGGTTTCAGTGCAATACGAAATAGTTTACAGTTTAATGGTTTATGTATACTAAACCTTTTTAACGATGGTAAAACCATTTGCGGTTCGACTCCGGAGGCTCCATCGTCACACCTATTCCTTTCTGAAAACAGTAATGTTAAACTCTACTGTCTGGTTTCAAGGGTGTGCTAAGGGACACATACTTATTTGAGGCGTACCAACTTGGTCCTCAGGAGTATGCATCTTTGAGTGACCTCCGATAGAATTCTTGTCTTACAACTCCGATAGAATTCAGTCTTAATCACAGATGGCAGTGACCACTTCTTATCAGGTGGACTACATGCTCGTTTGCTACACCTATAAAAATGTTTCTTTATCTTTAATAAAATTAGCTTTTTAATTGATCTTTCTTAAACCTTTCAGGTTACAAATATAGGTAATACAATTTCATCATAAATAAATTCTAAGTTCTCATCACTTAGTAAAATTCCGGAGTCATTAGCCTCGCTGACACATTAACAGACATTTCTCTTTTCAGGTAAGCCCGGGAGCGACTAATTAGTTCCGGCACCTCATCCCGTTTATGCGGGAACACGGCCAGTGCAGGGACTGCTGGGCCCACGGTGGGAGTAGGGAGCGACGGACGGTATGTCGTTTGTCACAGTTCACGCTTATTGCACATATTTGCACGGAGTTGGAGGCACCTACTTGTTTTTTTCGCTGTAGATATGTATACATAGGAATATGCGGTGTGTTACTGGTTGCCTGCGACTTTGTTCGGTATTTTAATTTAACGAATTGTATCCTGTCGCCGTTGATTTTTCGATTAATTGTGGAGATTCCGAATATTGAAGACATTTAAAATAATAAAATTTGTAGATTCAAAAGTCTATTCATATTCAACGATTTTGCCATGCGGATAAAATTGGCTCTTACTTTTTAAAACGATAATGTATGGTGTTTTGTATATTCAAAATGAGTGTTAAGTTAAAGTTAGTACTTACATCTTTTAACTTAACACTTTTTAACGTAACACTTAACTTTTTTACCCTCAAACTTTTGTTGTAAACAGCGCCATCTAGCGTCGCATTTGATAAACAAAAGTAGAAGGAACCTTTTATGGTCCTTTATGTAATAAACTGGTACAAATAATATAAGTATATACGATAGGAGTCTAATATAGCTCTACATTATTCCAATATCCATCGCTCCTTTTATATCAGTATTTTTGTAAAATTATGCGTCATTTATTGATAAGCAATCAGAGAGGGTCTAAATCCTTAATTATTATTCTGGCAAAAATTTATGCATAGGCACGATGCATAAGAGGAATCTCCTTTTATTGTATTCCTGTATCATTAGTTCAGGGTGCCTCCCTGGTGTTTGAGGTGGAACAGAAATATAGATAGAAATATAGGAAATGCTAAAAGGGAGCAGTAGAGCTGCTTAAGCCGAGGACGAACATCAGTAAAAAACACCATTTAACACTTCTATTACCTACATGCTAAAAATACGAGTGACAATGGTACCACCGTTGTTGAAGCACTCTGCACCAACGTGAAATAGTAGCGGATGATAATTTGATAATTAAACGACGTATTAACCAATTTTATCTTGTAGGTACCCATTTTTATTTAAACTTTATTGTATAAATTTAATCTATAGGTAGGTATAAATACTTATCTTATTTTAAGGTAATCCTTTGAACCCTTTCCGTATAGTCACAATTTTATTCCCGTTTGCTTGTTGAAATAGGACGGTGTCACAAACCCTTGGGTAGACACGTTTGTATATAAAATGAGCAAGTTTACCTTTTTGTTACAACTAACATCAACAAGTGGCGTGGCTAATCTCGCATCTCCGTCCTCAGCAAACACCGCCAATACTTAAACCTTTCAGTTTTCGTGGTCTATGCAAATTAGTTTGGGTCTAACATTTTGCTTGCCTTTGTTTGGTTTGTATACTCTTTGCAAAAGATCGGGTTTAAAAGATTTTTTTGGACAAATTGAGGTAGCTAATTAATATGCAGTCCAGCTGATGGACATTGTCACCCGTGGACAATTGGAACCCACACCATATAAATCATGGGTGACTTCCATACTTCTATCTTACCGATTACAGATGCCTTACCACTTTTAAACACTAAGATGATCCTCATAATATTAAGTAGGTACATATTATGTTCCTACCTTAGTCGCTTTGTAGTTTACTACAAATTGTAGGAAAGTTTCGCGCCCTTACAAAAAAATACAAGCATATATTTTTTAAATGCTTAAAGCGCTTGTTTTGTGGCGTATATTTTTTAAATGATGCAATTTTCCGCAACGTATTCGCCATAAGCTAATTTTTACTATTATTTTTATTATTTCTGCAATATTACCTGTTTTACCACAAAAAGATAATAATTCGATTCGCTGGTATAAAGGAATGATGTAAAATAATTTACAAAAGAATGACATAAAATCCTAAACGTGGTATTGTTAAATCATATAAGAAGGCAAGCAGTAAAACATTCTATAAAATAAGCTTTACAACACAAAATCGATAATTCATTATCGGCCCACAATAAAAGTGTTCAGCACGACGCGTGCCAGTAAAGCTCTGCGCACACTGACATTTTGCATTTGCCTTTGTTTTTTGTCATATTTTTATAATCTGTAAAATATTTTTTAGGTACATTTTTTATTTATTTTAAATGAAACGATTAAATGTAAAATTATTTTAATTACATTTACAACATACTTTAAGACCTTGCAATATACTGAATATGTCATTTCATGTTACTTCGGAGTACAGTTTTTCAAAAATTTATTTAATTTATACTGCAAGGATAAAGAGAAAATACTACTTTATTACATTTACATTTCGTAACGTAAGTACTGTTGGAGAAGAAATAACAAAGGTGACTTCGTTACATTAAACACTAATTTCGAATGATTCATATCATTTTTATATTCATTTAAAATTATGTTGTGCTTAAATGATTTTAAGATGCAATTAAATTATTGTTAATATTTTTATGTACATATTTAAATTGTTTTGTTACAATTCGATTTTGTAAGTAAGTGAAGCGTCAGAGTATATTTTTTGTCAACTCCATTCAAATAAAGTTTAACAGAAATTATCTAAGGAAATTATCATGGGTTTTATTATTTCACTTAATTGCGGTATTAATTCTACTTATATGCGATATTCTTAAGGCGTGTTCACCGCGAAGTTGCACTCCAATGTTTAATGTTTATGAGTGGAGGGGCCCGGGGCGGGTCGCATTGCATTAGGGGCACTTGCAGCGGAGCTCCCACTACTCGATAGATTACATTTATTTTCTTATTTTATACTGCACTCACTGATATTGTTTGCTTTGAGATCATATACACAGAATTCAGTAATTCTTACAGAAACATTATTTTTAAATTATAGTCTTCGAGTTTTCTCGATAATTTCTTAGAAGCGAAAAATGCGAGAGGACCTTTTATGCGCCTTGTTGTATGAAATAGTAATACATTAATTAGTAATAACATATTAATGAAATAATTTTTTTTTGCAGCTGTTACGACCTGTTTTTGTCACTATTCATAACATGAAAGTATTTTGGTAAAAAAAAATATTTTTTTATGTCCTACTTATATGAGTTCAAAAAATCTTAAAAAATATTTTAATTTTGTAAATCTAAATACTCAACATTTACCTCTTTTATATATCTTTTATGTCATCCAACCTAGTTAGCAAAGCAACAGTAACAGTATTCAGCTCGCAACAAAACAAGTAACGTTGGTACGTAACTCTACTCTGTACACAAGGTCAGCTCAGCGTAGTACGCCAAATGAATGAACGCGAGGGGCGTCCGTCCCGGGGTGAGTTCACCGCACCCCGCTCTAGTGTGCTTGATACTTGCGGTAAGGGTGAACTTGGAAATAAATACTTATACAATGTTTAAGCTTGTATTTTTCAAATGAGAGAAAATGCAGTCCACCTAATGGTAAGTGGTCACTTATAAACATTGGTTCAGCCTGAAGTCTACGGTACAGAGGTTGTCTCTTTTAAAACAGAACCGGAAACTGTAATTAATTTCTTCAGAAGTATGTTTTCTGAAGACATCAAGTGAAATATTCGGAATGAATTTCTTTATGAAGTTCTTTTCTGAGCAGATTTACAAACAAGATTTCAAAAGAGCACGTCATAATTTATGTACTGGCAACTCCTCTGAGTATGTTAACTTATAATAAGTACCTGAAGTGTTTTTTTACTAGAGACTAGATTTAAAAATGATAATATTGAAAGTAATCTTCTGTAGCATTAAAATTGAAAGAAATGGTATTGTTGTTAGTCAAAGTCCGTAAATGTATCATTATGATATGCAAACACGGATATTCATGTTAATAAAAGTTTACTTAACATTAAAACGCAGAAAATCAAGTTCCTTTATAGTAATTGAATTTTAATATAATTCCTGTTCTGAGATGTATAGCGCAATTTGATTACAAATATCATAAAGTCTTATTATTAAGCTTGCGTCTGCAACCTGTAGTTAAAACATAACTGCTCCTATATTCTGTGATATTGGAGCAATCATATTTTTATGATTATGTTTGCTATACGTAAATGGTAGTTGAGAATACTACCATATGTACTTTATATCAAAATATTCATATAAATATAAAAACGTCGAGATCTGGTAGCGTTTGTATTTTTTTAATGTGGTATTTTTTTAAGTTATTTACAAGTATTCGTCAGAACCAATGACCATAAAAGATGAACGACATGTATGTTTGTCACTTCTACACACAAGAACTATTTATAGTCTTATTAAAAAACTATAATGATTTAATAATTACTTAACATCTTTACAAGCATTTTTGCATATATAAATAGGAAGATAATAATATGCAAAATAGCGATAGTAGAGTCAAAATGAATGCAAAAACCCGTCCGCAGACTTGAATCAAGGATCAAGAGCGGTGGAGCCGTTATATGAATTTTACGAGCACTGCACGCGGCAAGGTTAGGTTAGTTCGCAACGTGGCCGCCTAGCCGCGCCACCTCCGCGACCGTCGCGTTCCAAATATAAACATTTTAAAAATTAAATAGAATTTAATCCTGTGAGTGACAAATTGTGAAAATAGTGTAGTGTGAGTTAACCTTTATATTCGTAGACGTGCAGTGGTGTTTATAAAAATAAATTGTTAAAAATAAATAGATTAATAAAATAGTTTATAATTAATTAAAACATTACTTATTTCATTAAAATATTAAGAATATTAATAAGTATAAATTATATAATAAAACAAAGTTATTGGCAATTATTAAATAGATAGAAAAGTATTTAAAAATAATAAATAAAATGTTAAATAATGTATTAAAATACACGTAGACAACAGGTCTTATTTTATTGCGTCTACTTCGTACCAGACAATGTTATTAGCTAAAAGAAATGGCTATCGAATAAAAATAAAATCACTTTTCATCGAATTTCCTTTCGTACTGAATCTCACTCAACACTAATTAGATTAGGTTTCTTAAAGTATTTTCGCTTTTATGTCCCTTATTCCCTTCTCATAAGTGCAAATTTCGCTTGTTTTTGAAAGAAAATGTAATGGAGGTATACCTCATTATAGTTCGTATTACCCAGTAATAGAGACTATTTTGTAAATAAACCGATACTGATGTTGTATTATATTTTCCATTTTAATTATTAATGAATATCATCATTAGTATTGCAATTCATATTTGTTAACTTTACTTTGTGAAATATTCGATACGTTTCTCAAAAAAAACTAAGCTTTTTTTTTGATAATTCTACAATTATTACCAGTATAACTATCTAAATGCATAAAAAATAATAGCACAATATATTAAAATACTCATCTTCTAACCAAAACAAAGGTGTTTGTCGTGTATTTGACAGATGTAAGGCTGCGCGCACACGAATGCAGAGCAACTGTTTGCAAACAACAACAGCGTTGCATCGATTTCACATAAACTGACACTGGTTCGGTGCGGGCTTGGTCATAAGAGGTAGCGAGGCAGACAGCGGAACAAATATACTCAAACTTTTAACTTGCGATCCAATACATTTTTTGCCAAAAAAGATCTTTAAAATGCCTTATTATCTGTGGAATCTTACATAGGACGTTCTTACATATTTACTAATGATAAAAAAGTTTTTAAAGTTCACACTGCAGATTTTATTTGTACATTTTTAACTTTCATTAAAATGATCAAGGAATAAAATATTTCGATTTCATCATTAAGTGTTATTAAATTGTACGCACGAGAGTTATTGTAATTACTACAAGTTTATAAATAGTAACTTCACTCATCACTCATAAAAATAAGTGACCAGTTTACTCCTAAGTGATTAAATTGGCAATTAAGTGTCATATTCCTACAGCAAGTTTAATGACTCCTGCGGACTTATTGCCAATTTAGTCATTTTACGAGTTACTGGACTCTTGTACTTTTACGAGACCTAACAGTTGGGTAAACTAATGAATGATTGAGCAAGCTAATAGTTAAATTAAAGTTCTATGTTCAGTAATGATTTTAGAACGATTAGACACGCTTTCACCAAATTTGACCAAGATTCCTGAACATTTTACTTCTACTTTAATTAATTAGTAAGTTATATCAAAATTGGTTTAGTCTTTCCCAAAACTCTCTTGTAGATACGTTTAGATAGATAAATAGATAGAAAAAGCATTTGCATTTAACTACAGACGCGTCAAAAGACTTAGAATTGGGCTAGGGTTTATTTAACGTCAGCAGACTACAAACAGTACTCATGCAAGTAGCAATTTGAGTACCATTTTTCGATTTTTTTCTCAAAACCAACCGCACTTAATCCGCTCATCCCAACGCGACGCACACAAACAGAGCGTCTCGCAAGTAAGCGCCTGTGTGTTTCGGACTTTACTATGAGTCACGCTGCGACGCGTGGCTATTACACGACAGCCAGGCGCTTTCCTTGTGATCGTTTCACGAAGGCGTGGGCTGTCACCTTTATTCAACAAAAATTAAGGATGAAAATCAATTGGCATGTAGGCCATCCTGAAATGATAATATATCACATAAAAGTGAGCAAATTCAAGGCATGTGGCCTTTATCTTTACGAAGGGAAAGCTTAATATCAAATGGATCCTACCTTTATGTACCATGCAATTTTATTTAAAATGCGTAGCACCATCTTATACATAGATACTTGCAGTCATTTCGTATGTAGGAGTGTCTACAGTCTATCAAAATTAATATAGAATCATTATTGAACTAAAATTCATAATATTTACAAAATGATTCAATATGTAGTAAACCATATATATGTCATATTTTACAATATTTAAATAATCTTGTGTAAAAAATATTTTTCCGCCTTCATAAGGAAGTGTCATAATTTCCCGCTTTTTTAATTATCTTTATTTGCAAACGAGAGAAAGTTATCTGTGCTTTCATCAGGTTGTGTTTTGTAACACTAAACAGCCGTGAAACGTATGCAAATGTACAGGCCTTATATTTTTAATTTTATCTACGACAAAACGAGTAGGGGTTGACTGGATTAGGGGATCTCACCCCTTCGGCCCGCGTACAATATAATTACAACTCTACTGTGTTGCAATACGATGTGTCTTTAAATAAAGTTTGCATTTTGTTTTGATCAGGCGATCGTTATAATGAAGTATAATGTATGAATTTTTAGTTTTTATGTAACGCAATGTTGTTTAACACATTTTTATACTCTTCTAAGAAATTTGAGGACTTCATTACCGAAATTACTAATTGAGTTATACATTATGTAAATCAATTATCCTAGATTTACGGCTTTGCCGTTTATCAACTTTGATTAGAAATTGAATGTTTTGTAAAAGTCAAAGGTTTTTTTTTTATAAATATTAATACTGTTTATTATTAGAAGTGGAATAGGAGACGTATTATTGGGGTTTAATAAAAGGTCATCGTATCCATTTAAAATGATCTTTACAACAGCAATAATACATTATTCTTTTCATTACATCTTCCACCTTTTGATACTAAAAATCAATTCTGCGGTCTCAAATAAAGTGTTTTATTACAGAATTTACTGCCAGCAATCTCATTTCTTCAACCTTTTAAAGTTTTCCAAGTGTTCAACGTGAGCAATTCCTCCACCCTAGCACTGTAGCACTGTCTCGATAATCCACAGTTATTTATTAGTGGCGATAAATCACTCTGATCAGAGGGAGTCTTGATTATTATACGATGCAGTACTGTACGGTTGGCGACACAAGTACTACCGCAATTTAATCGTAAATAGTGTAGCATTGGGCGTTACTTTGGTGGAGGAGGTATAAACTGCGACCAACAAGGCATAGAAGCCAAAACAAGGTTTTGATCACGATGAACATTAATATGTAGCAACCTAAATATTATAGCACAATACATGTTAAAGCAAGGTAAAGTTTTTAAAGGTGGTAGAGCCCTTTGTGGTTTGACTCCGGCGGCACCTACACTACACCTGTTTCTGTCTTATAAAAGCGTCAAGCGCTGCTGTGTTTTGGTTTTAAGGGCCACACCCTTAGGAAGACATACTTATGTGAAGCGTTCCAACTTAGTCCTCCGGGGGAAGCAACGCATCTGTGGCCGACCTCGGGTAGGACTGTGATCTTATCTGGTGTCCATTACAGATGTACATGGGCGGCAGTGGCCACCTACCATCAGGTGGACTGCATGCTCGTTTGCTACTTCGATCGTATAAAAGCCTTAAAAAGTATATCTCTCGTTTGTGATCCCGTACCGCTCATTATCCTTTAGCAATGTATGTTTACATATATCCAACTGATCACACGAGCGATCGAGATAATCGTTCGATGTTTACAACCTATAGATTGTTAAAAATCGATTTTTCCTAACCCTGTAAACAGCCCTAATACCTACGTCATACAGTGAAAGCCTTGTAAAGCACAATCTATTTTTCTTTACTTTTTTACGAGTGCCCATTCCCGCTTTTCGCATAATCCAGTGTGTACACAGGGTAAGTTCCCATCCTATATAGCAACCCCTATGTAATGTTAAGGGAAGTCTGAAAATTTTGTAAAAATCTATTCAACTGACATAAAGAGTGGCTAGCAGACAAATAAATGAATAATTCTAATAAAAATGTGTGTGTACACACGTAAGAAATGAAAATTCTTTATTTTTCGAAAAATAATTTACTATATACAACTTTGCAGAAAGAGGTTAAATAAATCTAAATTATACAAAGTTTAAACAAAAGGTTTTTATTTTCAAAACATGTATACAGGCAAGATAAACATGTCGCGTAACAAAAAATGTGACGCGTAACTGAAAAATGTGACGCGTAACCGATAAATGCGAAGGCAATTATTTTTCCAACGTCGATAAATAAGTTTCACTTCTAAAAAAATTGTAAAATATTTCAATTTATTTGCAATAAAATAGCATTTTATTATCGCTTTACGTCTTTTAATCACACATTTCTTTTGTAAGTCTCATGGAGTAATAAGTTTTCAAGAAATCGCGTGATAAATGAATCCACAGTGAGATGGTAATTGACCACAGCATTGTCAGAGCAATTACAGTGGTGTGAGTCAATAGGCCGCAAAGAGAGCTTTTACGGTACACCGCGCTCGAAGCGCACCACCTGTGTTTGCTATTCGCAGCCTTCAGGATTCCTTGTATTGTAGGTGGTAGGTACATGAAGACGAGTACTTAAATACCTACCTAGAATAGAAATCTATATTAAACTAATATATAACTATATATATACATTTTAGAATGTGATGTGACATCGATATAAACACGAAAAAAATAATTCTTCAGGCCCTCAAGACTAGTGTGTGTGGCTTGGATTCGAACCCGGATTTTCATTTTTTTTTTAATTCCCTTAAGCATTTTTGGGGTTCTTCAAAAAATGTGCCAAAAAAGCTCTTCTTTAAAGCAAGCGATGCATTGGCGACTCCTCTAGTGTTGCAAAAGTTCATATGCTATAGTGTCTACTTTCCATCATGTAGCCCATCAGTCTTATTACTAGCTTACATAATAATAAAAAAATGTTAATACACACAATTAACTTTCAACTCTATTTTCATACTTCTATAATATACATGTCTTCAAATTTGATTTTTGCGTTATCAATCTCCATTGACGCCCTATAGCGTCACCATATAATTGCCATCGTAGAGCATGGGAACCATTATGTACTTGTGGGTACTTGTGCGAAGTGTACTCGGGTATATAAGTGGGGTGCAATTGTGTTGCTCTAATCAATGAGGAGGGTGGGGTATCTATGGTATTAGTTTCTAAGACGTACCTCAGATTATTAATATTGATTTATGGTGTACAAAATAATTTCAAAATGTTATAGGAATATTGTAAAGATCTTGTTTAATTGTATCCTAAAGGTATTTTAGGTTTTAATTACTTAAATATACCTTTTGATCACTACAATAATTTCAATAAAAGATTAGGCGCAAGAAAGAATAAGATAAGTTTTTGAGATCTTAATAGTATGTTAAATTATTACGAAAAGATTTCAAAAAGATTTTTGAGGTGAACTGTAATATGCATAAATATTAAATATGCATTAAAAATACGTTCTCTATTAGAGAGCAACATAAGTCCATCATTACTTTTAGGCTTTAGAACCAGATTAAAAAGACGTCTAAATAGGTATAAAATCCTCTCATAACGGTTCTTTTGCTCATGCCTCTTTCCTATTTTACACATGAATAGGAAACCCATTTTCCCCACAATCAAACGTCCAAGTGCACAGCCTTGCACTCCTGTAGCGAAGGGTGCATCGGGGTTAGGGGAACTTAATTGATGACATAAATTATCATTATAACGGGAAATGAGAGAAGACAGTCATATTGAAAATATTTGACCGATAGTTGGGGGGATTCAAGAATAATTGTTTATTTTGTGTTGATACAAAATTAATATTAATTCACGTTAATTAAATATTTCACGTTAATGACTCCGATATACGTAAATTTTATTAAAACATAAGTCTGTTATTTTGTTTTTCTATAAAAAGATAAATCAAAGCTTAGTATAATGGAATTTTCATAAAAAAATTAAAATGCGTGGATGAATATCGTAAAAATATATATGTATAATCAAATGTAACCAGAAGTACCTACAATAAAAATATAAATTCAGGTTTTAATAATATTTTACACTAGCTGATCCCCGCGGTTTCACCCGCGTTAAAAAGTAAAAAGGAATACTTATCTAAACATAGGTAACATCC
>DWPV01002164.1:0-17972 GCA_018251915.1 Urbanus proteus proteus
CCTCTCATATTGGGCATTATTCAAACTGCCCGGGCATTATGTATAATGACCAATTATTCACTTGGTCCATAACATATACATATACATAATATTGTGTATTAGGTATATAGAAACGATCAAGATGGAATTCTAAATCTATGTTAAACACAATTCATTTTACTCAAACGGAAATACAAATCCTAGTTCAATAAAGTTACTTTTAACACCGGGAAGTAACGGTCGTAGGAAGTGAGAGCAGTTAACAGTTCGTTTATTTTTAGAACCGCTTACTTGTACCTAAACTATTTATAACTTCAATTGCTCAGTAACTTACTAAAGCGCTAGCAGTGTTCACAAAATAAACTATGAAGTTGTTTCGACGCCCCGCATGACGAAACGGTTACTGGTGTGACGCGCAGTGGGTCCCGGGTTCGATTCCCGGCCAAGATATCTGAATGATTAATTTAGATTTGTATTTCATCCATGACACCGGAAAAATCCTAATGTGGGACTATGAGTGTAGTAAGTATCTTTTGTGTATCTATGATTAACCTAAGGTACGATTGCAATCCTGTGTGGGGGATTAAAATTTGGATTATTACTCATTAGCCCAGATATATTTACTTTTATGGAGCTCGTTTGAAAATTCATACACTGGCCTCAGAAAAGTTTCAGTAAATATCGACAAAATAATGACATTACCATTCAGTTATTAAATTTTAGATAGTTTGATTCTCCTTGATTATTTGAACACCAGGAAAATCCTGTCCTTACAAGTACAAGGAGTCCTTCGTAACGTCTTCAAAGAGTCCTCACAACGCCAAGTACCCAGGCGTTAAACTGGCGTTAAACAGTGAAAGGCAACAAAATGACACGCCGCCTTAACGAGCGTCGTCAACAAACGCGAACGTTTTGCGACAATGCTATTATTCTATTGAATTAGCTTTATGACGCGGTGTGCGCGGTTTAAATATATAAAATGAACGTTGTTTTGTTGTTATGTTATTTGAAAATATTAACAAGGTGCCATGATTTTGGGCACTTGCAGACTATTTGCAACCTATAACAAATCTCATTTTCATTTAAATGTGTTCAAATCCCAGAAATAAATTGAAATTAACTCTCCCAGTTTCAGATATTAACGTATAAACGATAAAATGAAATAAAACGTAACATACACACATGAGGACTAATTCTACTAAAAGTTATAAATACAATATAATGTCATATCAAAGTCTTTAAGATAGATATCTTAAAGACTTGGTATATCCGCAATAATCATTTATCGGAAACTGAAGTGTTAAGATCCTCAAGACCTCAAGAGCAACGTATCCGTAATTGCCCCATGTAGGATTCCTGTCGAATTAAACTGATCAGAAATGTCTATGAGCGGCAATGACCCCTTAATTTGGACTAGACGATAAACAGCTATTTTCTTATAAAAACTGTTAGTAGAATCGGTCCAGAAGTGTTTATGAGAGAAACCACAGCTGATAACGTAATCCGCTAAAATTATCGTCGAATCCGTGCCGAGGTAAGCTTTGTGTATTATTCTATTAATATTTGTTACGCGGACGCTCACAGATGCGTCTAGCAAGATGAACTCGCAGAAATCGTAGGTATAGAAGATAAAATGATGCAGTTGCATTATGGTTTACTCCAGGTTCGATTTTTGATACATTTTTGTTTTACAATTTCTCAGATTTTAGATAAAAACTTAAACTTAAGATATATTTAGACAATACACTAAAAGCAGCCTTCGTGTTTTCCGTGTCATCCCAGGCGCAGAGAGAAACCTGTGCCCAGCTGTTGGACGCCATTGCAGCCAGAAGATAGTGTTACAAGCAAATACGTACAAGCGAGTACAGTACGTACTCGCTTGTAACTCTGTACACTACTGTATTAGATAGTGTTGTCTCACTGTAACTTTAAGTTCATATTTGCGTATATTCTAGTAAACATTATTTTTGGATGTGTTCATTTAATAAAAATGGATCCCAAAGACCTTATGAATCATCTCTAATGGTAGCAGGCTAGCTGGGCTAATGGCAATCCGCAAGACGTCCATTAGTGACCGCATCGTGTACACTGTATACCATACTCATATGTTCAAACGCAAATATGCAATGCGGTCTGATTAAATGGGTATATAGGATAAGTAGGTAAACGCCAGTATATAGGATACTACCTACAGTGTACTCTCCTATTATTAGACGTGGTTTGTATAATAATGTACGCGCAGACTTACCTATTGTAATAGCAATAAGTTATACAAATTTATATGTAAAAAGTGCTTTTACTTACACTTATTAAACTTGTATTTTTATACCTAGATTTCAACATCCTATTTGTAAATTAATTACAGCGCTTAACACTACTGTATAACGGCATAAACAACGGC
Source organism: Urbanus proteus proteus (assembly GCA_018251915.1). Lineage (NCBI taxonomy): Eukaryota > Metazoa > Arthropoda > Insecta > Lepidoptera > Hesperiidae > Urbanus > Urbanus proteus. The sequence goes on from DWPV01002164.1 coordinate 2,381, forward strand.
GATGAGGCCGCCAGAGTGGGATCTACCTTTAATTTTAATATTAGTTTTTTAAATAAAAATAAGAATAAAAATCTAGTTGTAAGAACCCCGTAGATTTTTTGGAGTCGGTTTAAATAGGTACTTGTTTTGGAAACATAATACGTTACCTACATAAGTAACATTAATAGTTAAAAACTAACTTTCATGGTCAATTTAAGTGTTGTCTAGACCCGTACGGTACCGGGGTCACAGCCATAAATCTAAGTGTGCGGTGTCGAATTTCGACGCGTCCGCTACAGTTTCACCAGACGGGACCACCTCGACGGTAGCGTGAGAACATCTAATATATTTGCCTTCTTATGTGCTATTTGGTACCTACTACCTACTTGTATCAAATGATGCACCTATCACTGTATAGTATAAAACAAAGTCGATTTCCGCTGTCTGTCCCTATGTATCTTTAAAGCTACGCAACGGATTTTGACGCGTTTTTTTATAGAGTGATTCAAGAGGAAGGTTTATATGTAATTTAACGTGTGCGAAGAAGGCAAAAGGTAGTATCAGATAACATAAAAAATTAAATTATTAAGTTACAAGGTTGACGATATGGTTAATTGTAATGAGTGAGTAATTAGTCCACTGTCCATCGAATGAGAATTGAACAGAAGTTCCACCACCACTACTCGTAACTACTACTCGAACTAAAACCACTACTACTCGTAAGCTTTAGGAAGAGATACCTATGGCTATTCTTCTGTTTGGCTCACCTAACCATTAGTCAATGCTTCCACATTACTACAGTAAAACAGACATTCATAAACATCAACGATTGCAGTAACATCCTTACCTCTTTCCCTGTTATTTTTAAACATATAGCGGCTTATTTATTATTCAAATCAAAATATAACAATGTTAGAGTTAATTTACAATAGAAATAGAAGAGACAGTAGCATACAACGCCACGACCCTCCACCTTTGAACCCATAGAACCCATATCAGTAAGAGTGATTACATTTTAAATGTTTTAATCAGTTTTTGTGTAAACACGAGTAATAAACGAGATATTAATAATATGTAAACATTGGTTCCTTTTATATTCAGAGATTAACATGTTATTGAACGATTTTTTATCATAATAATGGTAAGTAAGTATAAATATTGCAAGTGCAAAACATATTATGTATTGATTTTTTTATATAGTAACACACAAGCATGCAGTCCACCTGATGTTAAGTGGCCACTGCCGCCCATGGACGTCTGTCATCAAGCAAATAACCAAACTATGAACCAAATGATCTGATTCTTACCAGAGGTGGGGTATAACTATGTTGCTATCCTGGAGAGCCAGGAATTAACGACCAGGGTAAGTATATCTCCCTGTCCACAAAAAATCATAATGGGTTACCTAATCACATATATCGTCGCGTATTTTATTCTTTACAGGCAATAGTAATCACGACTTCACAGAACTCCTTGGTTTTCTAGCATCTCTGACTAAGAAAATGCCTCATTTCATACTAAGAATGCATTTTATTTGGTATACTACAGCAATTATTCACGGTGAGGGCTCTGAAGTCGGAAGGCTGTGTTTACAGTGCTTTAGTCACGGCCGACAATACTGCAGGGACTTGTTGGACACTCATCGAGTTATACTAAGAGAGTAACAGGAAGACGTAAGCTATTATTTTCATGAAAGTATCTATTCGCTCTTTCCACCATATTTTTAATAAGATTTCACCGGTGTACTTATAATACAAGTTTTTAACTTCTATTTTAAGTCAATAATGTAGAAATACGACTATGCGTTGATCCGTGCATTCCTATTTTATAGATTAGATATTGCATATAAAAAATCTTAATATAAGATCTTCTTAGTATCCATAACCATTTTTAAACGTTACTATTACTAAAACATGAAAGAAGCTTTCGTAATTTGACCTTAGGTTATAACGTGTTTTACTGTTATAAGGTAGAATTGTAGTTGTTGTATTATGATATATAAAATGTGCTACAGGAGGTCTCTCTTTTAGTCTCCTCCTTAGTGTCTACTATCACGATGTATTACATCTGAATTCTCATTTACTATTTTTGTTACTTCAATTTTTAAAATATATAAAATACAGTAGCATTACCTACCAACAGTAGGACTGAAAACATTAACTTAACTTTATAGTTTTATCATATCTTATCCCGTCTATAGCTTCACCGCTCGCAGTGAGACCGGCCAGCTTGTACTCACGGTCGACAATCCCACCATATGGCGTCATGTCATGCGCCGCGTGCTCGTGGCACAGAAGCCTTCCGAGAACCTTCCAGGAACAATGCAAGCGGTCACGTTCGCTGTATCGAGATTTATAATGCACGGACCAGGACCATATGCAATAGAAACAATTAGACTACACCTAGATCTGAGTGGAGATTTTTTGGAATCCTGCAATATTGTGTTTGCCTTTCTGCATTAAATGTGAAAGCAGCCTACTTCGTTTTATTGATAATGATGATAAGAAGTAGCAAACGAGTATGCAGTCAACCTGATGTTAAGTGGCCACTGTCACTCATAAACATATACTTCTATTATATAATCAACCCCAGATAAGATCACATCCTACCTGAGATCGGCCAAAGATGCGTTAACGAAACTCTTTCTGTGAGGGAGATTCTATACTTATCCCTTCAAACTAGATCACAGCAGCGCTTAATACTGCTGTTATAAGGAAAAATAAGTACTGCGGTGGTGCCGCCGGAGGCCAACCACAAAGAGCTCTACCAACTTTAAATCTTCACTTTATATCCGAAGTATGTAGGGAAACATAGTGTGACTTTGTTGTTATTTCATTGTTTCTGTGGCTGTAGTAACATACCACGTAGGTAGTCTAGTTTTCCTGTCAGACATCACGTACTACCAGGTAGTCACTGCAGCTCTACTGGTTAGTTAGGAATAACCGTTTATGTCAAGTGAATCATATGAAGATTTGTCATGGGATTTTAATCCTCTAGGTATATGACCTAGGTTACCTACGCCTTTCGTTATAAATTACTACAATTATCAGTACATCTACATCCTTTTTTTTACCTGCTCTCCAATCTTCTAATCAGTCAGGACTTCTAATTTGGAGTTCTTAATTTATAAAACTCAGCTTTCCTAAAATTGTTAATATCTGTCATAGGGTATCATTTGCCAGAACTAATTGGCCTGATTGCTTGCTACAAGGCAGTATTCATTGGACATCTAAATTAAAATGTACCTGCGTTTGTGGCTTCGAACGCGAATAAGAAAAGATGTATTGAGTTTATATTGACTCAGGTGGCTTTATACTTATTGAAACCAAGCGTATATTTTATACCAATCATTGTATATAGAACCAGTAAATAACTATAGGTACTTTTATATTCTACTGACTTACAATTAAATAAATTTTATTATAACATAGTATTACGTGCTGATAAACATATCTTCAACGACAGATAAAACGTCTGAATCGGAAAATGACTTTAATACTATCTATATCCGTAATGATTTCGACTATTTATGCCATTTCTTTAGCTATCTTTCAGTGAAAGACTGTTAAAATCGGTTCAGCCGTTTAGAATATTACCTCAGCCAAACAGACAGACGGACAAAAAAATTAATTGCATTATTGTTATCGGTATCATGTACACTTTCATATGCATTGAGTAAAAAATAGTTATTTTGAAATCACAAACAGATACTTCAATTTTATTTATTATTATAGATGATGCTACATCTGTTCAACGTGGTATTACTAATAAATGACGTGTTATCTGTGTTTGGAAAACTATGTCTCCTGTAAACAATTGCGATTGTATTCTTAGTACCAGGCAAGCATGACCAAATGAAGTCCGATTGGTGAATGGGCTGACGTCACGACACGTCGCCCACACCACCATATGGCTTACCGTGGCTATACCGGTTCGATTCCGTCATTTATTATGAACGGTATGCTCTAATTATTTCATTCACAATTTATAGCTCGTGGTTATAAAAATTCTAGTGAGATTCTTCTGAGATCTTTCTAGGTCGATTCCTCAAGTATATTTATAAAACACAAACACAAATATTTTTCTTATTCGTATCTCTTAGTTTAATGAAACAAATCTTAGACCCGCTAGATCGTCAAAATGATAAAATTACGCAAAAAACAAACACTTAGAAAAATTAATTAAGGTATTTTACATACATTGCCGAAAATTTTTTTTCTTGTGAATTTTTTAGGCCCATTTTACATAAATGTGTTTAGAACTTTTAGAACAGCAAGTCAAGCGAAAATCTAATTCTGTGACTAAGCTAGATACTAGCTTGGTAGGTACATTAGGGTTTTAAGTAAACATGAACAATAAAATCATCAATTTGTAAATTGATTACTAATAGTTTCAGGTGATTTATTCCAATGACTCAATAAATGATTCATCCATTCATGAGAATAAAATATTTTGTAATAATAAGAAAACAACGTTTTCCACAACGTGACCATAATGTTATGGTATTTTAAATTTTTGTCGAAGTTATAAACTTGCTTATCGTTCAACTGGTGCACTGGTTTTTGAATATATTGTATATATTTTTATGAGGTGGTAGTACTCTTGTGGTTCGACTCCGGCGGCACCACCGCCACACCTATTTCTACCTTATAACATCAGTGTCAAGCACTGCTGTGTTCTGGCTTGAAGGATGTGGTAAGGGAGACATACTTATCCGAAGCATTTCAACTTAGTTCTCCGGGTTAGCAACGCATCTGTGTTCAACCTCAGGTAAGACTGTTCTTATCTGAGGTTGATTATATATGTCCATGGGCGGCAATGGCAGTGGCATAGGCTATGTATGAAAAATTAAAACTCTACTTTAAGTTTAGTTTTAATTACTCGTATCAAATAAAAACTAATAGATACATTTAATGCTATACCATATTTATCACCAAATACCAATCACTCCCGAATTGATTTCAAACAGGATAGGTATTGCAGAATGACGTCAAATCTTTATTACTTATTATAACTTGATGACTTACTATTTAACGTGCAGGTAAATAACATACAGATTTTCCCTATAGACACCACAACAATAAAAAAGTCTCATAAAACCCCAATGGACGGTTTGCGTGACTTATGACACTCAAAACGCTGGGGTGACACTGCATAACCCTACGTTTTGATTCATAATTAATAATGTCTAGTAGCTTATGTATTAGCTAAAAAACGACAGTTGTATATGTATGTACGCTACCGAATACAAAACTGATGGTCATTGCAACTCATCAAAACCTCTAATCAAAATAAATTAGAATAAATTTACACAGTAAGATGTATAGGTAGTATAGGTACATATGCGACATCACAACAATCTAAGCAGAGTCCTGCAGTTCAATAAAAGTCTAAATATTAATACATCTCATACTCCTCGATATAAACTTCCGCTTGCAAGTTTTATCTAAAACATGAAATAAATTAATGAGATAGCAGAATAAATCACCTGTCCAAAAGCGTTTTTTTACATATTTATAACTAGCTTTTGCCCGCAGCTTCGCACGCGTTAAATTACATATAGGCAAACCTTCCTTTTCACTCATTCTATCTATAAAAAACCGTATTAAAATCTGTTGCATAGTTTTAAAGATCTAAGCAAATATAGGGACAGACAGCGGATAACGATTTTGTTTTATACCTTGTAGTGATAGTGGTATTGGAATATTTATCACCTTTCTAAAACCATTTTTAAGTATTTGTAATATTGGTAAGTATAATCTAATAACATTTAGTTAACCTACAATAAGATAACGCTGCTGTTGGGTTCAACCACGGACAACCGGAAATTGAGATAAACAATGCAACCGATTAAAATAAGCAGGGTGTGTTTGTGGTAATAATACCCATGCTATCTTCAATTAAAAGACCCGCGGAGTTATCGGCACTGAATATTCATATAACTTAGTTCTTTCTAGAATAAACTACTCAGATTTCTATTAATAATTTCAAAAATAGATTAATCCCGTAGATTTCTTCATGACGTATAGGTTTATGTCTGAAATTATGTATCTAGCTAGTTACTTTATGAAACTTGATTTACATGCTTTACTGAAAATATTAGCATTTCGTACTAAATAAGTTTCAAAACATAGTAGAAGAATTGAGAATATTGTATTTAATTGAGCATATGTTATAAGTATATTACGGCTAAGTGACAAGTGTTATTAATTTTATCTTACTTAAATATAGTTCAATTAATATGCAAATAAACAGATATCTTGTGCCTAATTGAAATTAGGGCGAAGAGGTCCTGACCTCAGCGCTATCTTAAACTAATACATAGCGATTGATTAAAACAAACATTTATATTTAGAAACAACTTATAGTAGTATAATATGCCGGATTAGTCTAATGATGATTAAAAAATTATAAATGAAATATCAAAATGAAAAGTGATGATGATGAGTAGAGTCATATTATTCCTTGTAACAAGATAAGTAAAACAATTAAACGGAGATCAGTCTGAACCTTGACGGTGAGATTAGCGGCTTGTTAGACCATATTAAAATGATATTATCTCAATTACAACACCTCTACACATTCTTAGAAGCACTGATGGTGCTTTAATAACAATTAACTTTCAATTTATAGCGCTTCCGTCGAGGCGACGCATCCGCAGCGAGGCTTGCGCGTGCGCATACAAATCGTGCGCTCTCTGGCGCCATCTGGTAGCCGCCGGTGGCAGTGTCCGGTCCTTTGTTTTTATAGCATTAAATATTGGCTATCGGATGCCGGTAATCTTTGCGACATACCAAAACCTATTCCTTTGTAGCAAATTTTCTTTTTGGGCGATCAAACGCCATTTCGCCTTCCGTTTCCATTCCCATTTATATGCGATGCCAGAAGCTCACGTCCAGTTATAAATATTTGCATGCAATGCAATGTGTTTGCAAATGTTTTCATTGTGTTCTATCGATCGGTTACAATTGTTAACCTGTTGATGCGTCAAAATGTCATTAGTGATCCACCATTCTTTTAACCGACCGACCTAGAATCATAAAATATTTTTTAATATATCAAATTATTATTATCATAATCACTTTTCGTCATGGACATTTCATTGTAAAAACTATTTTCAAACAATCCAATCATTCATCAACAAATCAAAAATAAATTTATCGTATCTTAGGGGTTTTATAAACGTAGGTACTTCTTTCAAAATGTACATATTATCATGTCTATAATAGAAGTTTTCATTATATATTTTACTCAGGCATAGGTGACAAAGAATGATGACAAAGTGACCAGTGCTGATTGTGTTATGAATCAAGTCATCAATACACCTACTCAATACAAGACGGACTTACCTGCATCACCTTGACTCATCAGTGTATGTCACCGTAACCTCCACGCTTCCGCACGACCGTGATAAAACACGTATTTTGTAGATTTATAAAGAACATTAGATCATACATCCATTGATATAATTCAAATCCTAAGCAAATTTTGAAATAATTTACTGCATTAATACACAAGACTTGTCGTTTTAAAATCTATTTCTATTTCGACGTGTATAGATTAGCTAAGAAAATGAATTACAAAACATAACAAAAGTGTAATTTTACTAGGGTGTATGTCAGGGTAGTAACTTAGGTCCATCGTCGTACACTCAAGCCGTTTTTAAACAAATTAAACCTGGTCAAAGGTCGATATTATACTCATTTTCCTATTCAAGTCGTAAACTAGATAGATTGATTTGGTACAAGATGCAAGTACGAATACATTGGTTCAATAACACACCTCTACATTGCTAACAATGTTTCAGATTGTAGTCAGATTGCGTCATCGACCTTATAATATCTTACTCGTAATAAATATACATGCATACCTATAATACTCGTTGAAGTCTCTTGCGAGCACCTGATGTTTTACATTTATGCAGTAAGTAGGTACTATATTTTCAGTTGAATTGTTATGTATTGCTGTTCCAGACAAAACAAAAATGTAAATATTTTGCATGCGTTATGATCAGTATACTTAGTATAAATATGTATAATTACTTAATGAATTGACGCAATATACGATATTTATAAAATAAGAAAAACTAGGATACCTACCTACTTCCACAATTAAAACCAAGATCCTTAATGAAAGCATTTAAAATGACATGCTTTGTGACTGTCATTATATAGGGAATTCTAATTGAGATGTATTATTTATAGGCTTTTAACGAGACATTGCCAATCGATAAATACACATCACTTTAGCCATGTAATTGCCGTACAATTACACTAACATTGAATCCTAATGACTGAATAATTTGTACCTGGAATAAATAATTAAATACTTATAACAATAAATTACAAAAGAGTGCTAATTATTACCCATTTTTTCTCAATATTAATTAATATTCCTGTCAAGCTACCATGCTTCAAAATCTCTACAAATTATTGGTTAATGAACTCGTAAATTATAAACGAAAGTTAAAAAAGAATGTAGGGCAATATTGCAAAACGTTAATCGATATTATTTATAATCGATTTTTCCCTTATACATGGAGAGAGGTCGTTCTTCCACTGACATTTACAGTAAAACTGGATATAGTTATAAATCAAGATACGTAAGTAATAATTATGAAGTAGGTACACTATGGCACATCATCAGTCGCGAATATTCATATTCCAAAATTATGCCAATTCTTCTCTCCCTTTAAAAATCCAACAACTGAATTATAACATCATGAAAAATCCATCATTTCCCAACGATTGCTCGCAAATCTTCTCTTCTCTAGAAACAAAAATGAAAAAGATTTATTTATTTTCAAATGTCTCAACATAATTATAATCTGGAGTTTTTTAATCGGTACTAAGAAACACTTGATGCGTAAGAATCGTAACTATGGCTCAAGTAATTAGGATTTTGAAAACTATATTTTAGATTTGTAACGTTTTAAAAATTATTCCATGAACAATTATTTCATTGCACCATTAATTTCACGAATTTTGAGGGAAGTCCTCGTGCCTGATGGCGAAATAACTGTCATCAGAGGAAAAGAGTCATAAACACTACTTTAATACGTAGAAATAATGAAACATTACTGCAAGGGCACAGAATACTTAAAACAGGTTACCATTATCCTTAGAGGGATCACCTTGTGAACGATCGAGCTTAATCCGCATTTTAGGTCAAGGCAGAGTTCGGAGAATTCAACCGACGACCTATCTTCTGGAAATATTACGAGTTAAGTGACATTGACATCTTTACTTCAAAATAATAGTCGTTTAATTAATTTGCGTTTATTAACTGCCCATTAAGGAAAATCGCAGTATTTACCCTTTAATAAGACTTTTATTAACAATTTTTTATCACTCCAATTAAATATTTTAAATACGAAGATAAAAACCATGCCTTAACTGTATTCCAGCAGATTTTCTAGCTTTTCTTAGCTTTTTCTGGCTTATCTTTTTAGCAGATTCTTGCTGAGACCTTATTACGACTCACTACTGGGCACAAGTCTAATTTGGGCGGCTTTTAACACTTTAAGTACTTATATGCTGCTCCTATGCGGTTTGCCGAAGGCTATGAAACAGATCGTAAAATTCAAGTGTTTTGGACGAAAGTCTACTCGCTTTCGTCCAATGAATATAACAAGTATGACCTGTGTACCCGTCTGGTGTCAAAATTACCAGTGCAATTGTGCTCATGACTAAATTAATACAACTTGCACGCAAGTTCAAAGTCATATCTCAATTAGTAGGCTAATTAGCAAAACAACTGCTCCACTTGTTTTCAATGACCTTATTCATTAAATGTTACTAACTTTTGTAACCATGGAGAAGTATTAATAGTACTCGTGTAAGAGTACAAGATGGTTTAAATCTCGCCTGTGTTAAAATAAATGATTTTTTACTGTTATATATTTTGTTATTTTTATTTGTTGCTAATACATATATTTTCTGCTCGATGATTTTTATACTAGTCTAGACTTTAGACGTTCCGCATCAGTTAAGAATAAGTAAGATTACTCCTTTTCTTGAAGTTAGTTATTATAAATCAATACGCTTAAGACAAGCGTAACTTCAAAACTTTCACTTTCTAGAAAAGGCGTGATTCCATTAGAGTACTTGTTAGATTATTTTTTTATATATTTTTTCCTTGTGACTTTTACAAATTGGCTCTACAGTATTTTTTATGTGATATTAAGACTATTTTTAAGTTTAACTATGAATTTCACTATCAACTTGTTGTGAGTTCTAAGCAGATTCTATAGTTTAAATCAATTGCGAAGACATAAGTTATGGTCACATCCTATTATTTTCCTAAGACGATTAATCATCTTGTTGTTTTATGGAGTAAACCCTTGAATATTATTTCTATTTATATTAGTCACTTTTTCCAGAAAACTGCACTAGTCAATGTCAGTGTAGTTACAAAATCGAACGTCACATACTGCGTGCGTGTGAGGTCGCCGGAGGCGCCATATTCGTAATGAGGTCACGGACTGCGCCGGCGCACGCCCGCGATCGCGAGCGGAGCGTCTCGCCGAAATATACTTTCTCGTGTTTCCGTTAGAACTATATTTTTATAAAGTTTTCTTCTCATATAGGCTAGGCCGACACCCATGGCGGAGCGGTTAGCATCCTTGTTTGACACGTAGTCCCGTGTTCGATCCTCGCTCAGACAGATACCTGAATGGTGAATTTAAATTTCTGTTCTGGATGTTTGTGTATTCCTCTACGTGTGTCCATGGCACCCACGACATAGAACAAAATCCTATTGTGGGGCTATGAGTGTAAAAAACGTCTTCTGTCATATCCCAAGACGTTAACGATTCCTTCGAGGTTTTTTAGAGGTTAGATAAGGCGTTTAGGTTTTCATACGTTACACTTAATATCAGAATTACCTAAAATAAAGTATAATTTTTCATTAGCACTTGGAAGATAGCGGGGTCGCGGGGCCAACCGCGCAAGCGCAGCCTGGCGATTCCCTCAGAGGCGAATCGCTGATAAAATACGGTTATTTATACACTTTCTGAACCACTCGGTTATTGCTAGTGCTCTTTAAGATTATTATTGTTTTATATGAGTAATTAACAATGTAATATTGAATGTTAAGTATAAGTCTTAATTGATAAAAAAATACTATCATGCTGCAAAAGAATTTATGGATGACGGAGGAAAAAAAACTTATTGGAAAACACTCTTATTCGATTTTCATACAATGTTTTCTGTAATCGTTAAAACAAAATATAATGGTTGCAGATAAGCACAACACTGAAAAATCTGCCTACAATCCCAGCCCCTGACTTCGGTGTCGGTGGCGTCCCAATTGCAATGTATTCAAAACTAGCTAAAGAAACTAAAACACGACATTCTTCGTGATAAAAATATGTAAATTTGTAAATTTTGTAAATTTTGAGTAGAATGTCATCTTTAAGATATTAAAGATGACATTCTACTCGAAACTAGCGAGCCTATTAAACTAAACACAATTAACGCCTCATTAATATTCAGTTTAACAACCTTGAAGAACGTTGCATACTATAACGAGGTATTATATAACTAACGAAAGAATATGTATATGGTTTGTGTGGATCGTAAAAGATCTCGAACGCAAAAGCAACGTCGAGCGTGGTAAGGATTTGGATGGGTCACCCCTAATGTTTAACTTTAAACGTTTCGATGCTTCAGAGGACATGATAAGTTGTGATGACTGGAGAACATGTGGACATTATGTGTTTGAAAACATTGCTACGGGTGAACTTTCCTAAGCAGCAGCAGTAGTGGATACCTATGCATATATGTAGGTATAATAGTGTAGGTCTTTCCGTTTTATCTATAAATACATTTATGTTGTTATATATACGGGACTTAACGTAAAATAGGATTACAAGCTAGTTATTTTGATTCATTTACTGCTATATTTTTCTTCCAGTCATGGTCATATATGCAATTGCTGTGCAATTCGAATGCACTTAAATCAATTAATTTCTTCTCACAATTCCACTGCATACCTCATCAATTGATAACGCTGTATAAACCATCTGGCGAGAAGGCCCCTAAGTAAAACCGCCCATAAATCACACATGCACGCACGGACCTACATTTCGACAACTCGACATCAATAAACGATCGATAAAAAACCCATCTGACCGCATCTGTAAACGTCTAAAGTCATTACTTATCTTACCATTAGAGGCATCGAGGCCCACTTGTGAGCGTAAGGTCTAATGACATGTCGATGCTTTAAAAAATAGTCTCTTGCGCTGCGCTGTAAGCAAAACTCTCCATAAATCAAGCGTGAAGCGACGTCTCACCCCACATAATAAAAATAGCCCTGTTAAAGCCAAAATTAAGTGAAAAAAGTTAAAAAGGGCGCGGCGCAGCGGCGCGCGCGCATGTGTTGCGCATGTGATGCGGCTCTGTTTCCGGTTCCCCAAATTAAATTTTTGCGTCCCATTGTCTTTTGTGAATGGGATGTCAAATATAATAGAGTAGTTTGAAATACTATCTTCAACCGATGAATTGTATTTTTTTGCGTGGCATGTGACATTCCATTGATAAATAATAGACTTGTTTTGAAATGTAACTATAAGAATATAGGTTTAATTTTGATTTACTTTTTTTGTTACGATAAACACTTTCGAAATTGTTTATTTACTAATGTAGTGATCAATCGAATAATTATTCTGACGAAAGTACCTACGCATATAATATTAACAATTGTATGTGTACAAAATATTATATTAAATTAAATTATCTGAAATTTGAACTAAGCAGGTACACAAATCAGAAAAAATAGCATCTGGCTATGTCCAGACCATAGCTGTTTTATTTATCAGAAGTAGGTAATACATACCCAAATAACATGTCTGGTTGACTGGTCAGACATACTATCACTTACTAATACAGGTACCTACTACATGTTTGTATTATACCTATAATCAATAAAAAAATAAACCAATGCAATGTCCGCGCTTATCTAATACTAACTATAATACAGTTCATTTACATATGTTGTTAACACGTAATCTCCGATATTTGCTTGGCACTAATCAAAGTAACTAAATAGTAATCGTAAGACTAATGATTATGACGCAACTGGTGATGCATTCGCCCAATTATTGTAACGATCGAAATAACTTATCATCATTAACTAATGTAACGAGGTACAATTTGTCTTTTAAGGGGTTGTAAAGTTATTAACTTAATTATTATTCTGTTATCACTAATCAATCTACGAAGCTGCCTCTATTAATATATCAATCTAAATAATTTAAATTTTTCATATTAGTATGTTTTAAATTACTAGAAAAAAATAAGTAATCGTAGAGCTTCAAAATGTATACCAAAGGTTACAGATTTCCTCGCCTACCTAAATATAGAGCAAAGGTGCTACAAAGAAGACGTTCGGAAACAAAATGTCACAGTGACTTTTACAAGTCCAATGAACCCGCGAACCCTCGGAGTTAAAATAAGCAAGAGGTGCTGAAGCCGGTGACAATCCGAGAACGGGCTTTCCTTGGAACAAGCTGTCGTGGATTTTTGGAAACTGAAACGATACTTAGAAACTCCGTTGAACGAATATCTTCACAACTTGAATAGTAGGGGTTGCCTATTATAGGTACTAGGTACATAAAGTTGTATCGGTCATTAAGAAAAAAATATTTAAGTGGATACTTATTTCTAATTAAAAATAAAAACAAAGTTTTTGCTAAAAATAAGGCAACATATGACTTAGTATTTTGGATCTTCATTAGAATTTACGAGAACCGAAATGGAATTACACAAATGAATTACAAGAGTACAATAACATTATTAAAGGTACATAAAACAGCGCAAATCTAGTGCACTTACCTACTTGCACTAGATTTAAGCTGCTCTATCAAAACTGGACTTTTTTATACTTATTTAATTTGCAAATTAGTTGAAATATTAGATCATTTAATTTCATATGGATCTAAATAACATTAGACATCCAATTTGGCGCTATTTATAACGATTAACGGGTTATTTTCTGGTTTCGTTAATCTTACGCAAGCACGAAATAAAACTATAAAAATATTCCACAGTGAATAACATTCTTAATCATTTGCCTACTAAAAGCATTATTCGTCATCAGCGTCTAAAGTAGGAAGCAAAATAAAAGCGAACTGTCTCCGCTGGCTCTTAGCGAATAAATTATTAGTGCTCATTTTAGTCTTATCTCGAGTCTGAATGTCTGTAACCTTTACGCGCATTCTGAGACGTAGCAGATAGCGAGGAGCAACATCAAAGATACGCTCTGTCATCACTCAGAACCACTCAGATGTTCAATAGGGCTACGGATTATACTTAAGCGTAACCGGTACAAAATGATAGGTTATCCGAAGTAAATCTATATCAAAAATTGTAAGCGGATCTGAACATTTTTTTAAATATCTTTCTACTTATAATGAACTCCTGTGCCAATTCATGATTATCGGTTTAAGTGATGCGTTGTTTGTTAGTCAGTAAATTTTAGAGATCTATTGAATAGATTTAAATATTTTAAAGTATAATGTTGATAATGTTACACCAATCTGCTAAAGTTTAAGAGGTGGAGTTTTTCAAGTACTCGCCACAATTAGTTCACGTGACTAATTTATCATTTACGATAATTTCGTCGGTGACATTGTATTGCATATATTTTACAAACATAATAAAATTCGCGTATCAAGTAATTATAAAAACAAAAAGTTCTTAGAAAAAAAATATATTTTGAATTTAAGACATCATCAGCAAACGGTATCTTAAACTCATATATCTGAATCACTTTAAAACTAGCTGAACCCCGCGGTTTCACCTGCATTTGTAAAAGTAAATCAATAAACATGTCGTCGGATTAAAACAAAACGGGACACGGCAATAAAACAAAACAAATGTATCCCACGGGAACCGCACATTTTCCCGGGATAAAAGTAGTGTATATGTTATTCCAGACTAATGTCAAATTACATCCAGATCCATTCAGCCATACTTAAGTAATAGAGTAACAAACATCTATCCATCCATCCATCCTCACAAACTTTCAGCTTTATAATATTAGTAAGATTGTTACCTATAAAAAAATCTCACAAAAAGAATCTTAGCTGTAGATCCGAAATCTTATATCCTTACAACCCTAGTAAGTACAGACGATATTGTACGAAGCAATCAAGAGACTGAGTGATGAGTAAATTTTGCCTATCGTCCTGTGAGATGTAAGTAATATCGCGTTTAGAAAGGCACTGTTAATGCAATGCTGTTAAATAAATGTCAGTAAAATTCTGTTTGTCTCAGTAGACCAGAGCTTGATTAACAAATATTGTGTAGGTGTCAGGTAACTGATTCTCAAGGATTTTTACAATATGTTTTAAGAACAGTTTAGCGAGATACACATGTCGACTTTGGCAACATTTATGCAGATTTTACGCTATCACCATAAAGTTTATCATTTAAACATTTATAAGTTTTATTAACATGATTTAGAAAAGGTAGTAGAACTCTATGTAGTTCGACTCCGACGGCACCACTGCCACACCTATTTCTGCCTTATAACAGCAGTGATAAGCACTGCTGTGTTCTGGTCAGAAGGGTGTTGTGAGGGAGACATACATATCCGAGGCGTTCTA